>JAAGKR010000827.1:115569-147289 GCA_011419295.1 Clarias macrocephalus
CTGCCCCCCCCCCCCCCCCCAGACATTTAACTACTGCAGAGGTGGTTAATCAACGGTAGTTTTCACTACTACTACTAATGATGATATTGAATGGAGAAAGCGCAGTCAAAGAAGATTCATCATTGAGAAGAAAATGAACAATAAATACATATCTGTGTTTAAAGTCTGAGCCCGACACGTTCATGAGCTCTGTCGCTTTCTGTCAATGGGCGCCTAAGAGAGAGAACGCATTTTTGGCTTCAGTATACACACAATACTTCAGATTGAAACACAACTGCCCTCTACAGGTAATGAACGGCATTTCACAGCTTCCCGCAAGCTGCCGCAGAAGCGAGCGAGGTCCATTTTCAAGAAACGTGCGTTCTTAATAGCCAGATCTGTACGTGGGGCCTTTTTTCTATTAGCCTCACTGGTCTTCTTAAGGCTGCACATTTTAGTCCCAATTCATTTCTCCTTTCTCATAACCTTGTTGTGTGTGGAAATGCTCTTACTTTCACTATTAAACATAGGCATGAGTTCCACATTTGTTTTTGTTTCTCTGTTTATTTTTTACGATTTGGTTTAAGTGATCTTCCATCACGCTAATTCAGAATGTTTTTCTGACCACATTTCTTCCTCGAAGATGAGGGTCACCACTATCCTTTCCGGTTTTAATAATATGATTTTTAGTTCTTAACACAATTTTAGTAGTCTCCTTAGTTGTTTTCTTTGCTTGATGCAGGCTAATAATTCAATCTTTCTTAAACAGAGTAACACATTTTCTCACAGTATGTGTCTTCTAACATATTTAAGAAATGAGAAGCTACTCACTGCATCAGTTAGTGTAAAATAATTACAAAATGTGATGTTGTAAAAACAGTCTGCCTATGGACTTAGATTGACCGCTGTAGCATGTTGACCTAAAAGAAAATGTGAATGTGCTTCCAGTGAAGTTTAGCATTAGGATAAAAGTGTAAAATAATCGTTGCTATAACTTTCAGTTTGCCATTTATACAATTAAAATAAAGCCTCAAAATGACTGTGTTCAATTGTGGCAGTCCGTTAAACAGGATTTTTAGAAATTTTTGCAAACTGTGCACACTAATTAAATGCTGTTTCAAATTCTGACATAATGGTGTCCCGTTAAAAAAAATAGGTTAATATAAAAGTATTTTGTAAATTTTGGCATAGACAATTTATATTTACATTATTTCTTTTCTTAATGACTTGCAATTCCCAAGACAAGCTCAGCTTCTTGTTCCGGGGGTGCTGTTTCAGTGGTGAAGGTCATCAATACCTCAGCTGGATCATCTACTAACTCAACGACTGCCTCACAGGGTTTACGTATTGTCAAGGCCACTGAGCCCTTGCGGAAAGTTGAGACTCTGTGCAAGCAGGAGAAAGCCAATCGAATTGTGGCTGAAGCCATTGCTAGGGCTAAAGCCCGAGGTGAGCGAAACATCCCAAGGGTACTCAGTCAAGATGAATTTCCTGCTAAGCAGACATCAGCAGACCCGGATAGTGCTGCAAGTCCAACTGGGGCCAAAAAGAAAAGTGCTGGAGGGAACAAAAAGAAGAGCCCTGCCTTGAGTACAGCCAATATAAGAGCTACAGTTGGAGAAAAGAAAGTAAAGGTGAAAAGTACTGGATCCGCAGTGAGTGGAGGAGGTGGAAGCTGTAAGAGTAAAGGAAAAACAAAGCCCAAGTAAGTGCGTGTGTACATGTCTGTGAGAGAATTAATGTTTTCTGTCTTGTTTCCCAATCATATTAAAATTAACATGCAAAATGTTAATGATGCTGAATCTCTGTCTGTAAAATTTCATCTTGGAGCCTGACCTCTCACATTTATTATTTTTATTATTATTATTAAATTAATTGAGTAAAAAGAATATTGTGATGTTTGTGGATGTGTAGTCACTGGATAATGATGTTTTGAGAAGCACAAGAAATGTACTTAATCTCTCAGTCATTCAGAGTTGTGTCTCTTAGATAGTAACAGTTGGGTATCAGTATGGTAAAATGTGTGAGTTTTGATAATTTGTTTAATGAATTGATCTATTAATGTTAGTGCACCTTTTACATTAATTCCATTGAGCACTTTCAAAAAAAAAAAGATTTGATCTTATAATGATCTGTTGAACATTTTTGGTCCATTGTACTTAACATCGGTCTGATTGTAACATGGTTCTTTATTTTAAATAGATTTGACACTTCTGGAATTTAAACATTTAACAAAAAATACCTAATACATTTTGATGTGTATGGGTTAATGTTAAACTCTTAGTAATCTAAATCTCCTTTTGCTACCTTTTTTGTTCTGTTTCTTTGTTTTCTTCAGCACCATCACTCTAGTGGGTGGTAAAAAAAGGAAAAGAAATGCATCTTCAGACCATTCCGATGGAGAAGTGAACACTCTTGCCACACCACTTACACAGGAAGAAAATTTGTCTCAGGTAAGGCCTGGTTTTCTAGTTCCACTTGTCCAATTTTTACGAAAATAAAAGTGTGCAATATTCAGACAGACTTGTCTGTTCAATTATACTTCTATGCAGTATAAATGTCCACTAGAGGGCAGAAAATGACACCATTTAAAGTCTCGTTTTATAAATTGATGCAGAACTCGGGTTACCAGCTGATGTCCTGGTGCATACCCCCTCTCAGGCAACTTTTAGTCTTTTATTCACTATAACGCACAGCTTAACTCAGGAAGGATGGTTAAATTAGCTCATTAGAATCTGTGTGGTGGCAGCACAGAAAACATGAGCAAGACATGTTGTATTGCATTAACAGCTTAGGGAACCTGGCATTTGGAAGAAGTGGATCAACACTGATTAATTATGGGCTGAGGATTAGTGTACTGGTGATGCTGAATGTTAAGTGGTTAGAAAAGAAGAGAGGGGAAATGATGTTGCTGCTGAGGTTATTACATAACAAATTTTTTAATTGTATTATTGTATTTTTAGACACATTGTAGCCTGCCACAGTAAAATATTTGTTCCTGTTTCTTTAATTTAATCTACATAATTGAGTAGTGGCTCGAGACTTGTCTATTTTTAAGTACTCTTTATTTTTGAGAATTTAAACACTCTGAACTTTGGCTGAATTTGCTGGGAAAACTGACAATTATTTTGGCAGCTCCAAAATTTTATCCCGTCCTTCAGACTGCAGAATGTTGAAATTTAAATTCTATCCCTTCCCAGATTGATTTGGATTGGACACAATGTGGTCATCAAAAACCAATGGTTTACTTCAAACATATGGCAAACTTCAGGCAGGCAGCTTTCTGCAGGAATGGTTGTCAAACATGACAAAAACATTAAAAGCATGTTAATCTATGTTTTGTTTATTGTTGTAGATAAAAGCTAGACAATGGGGTTGAGCCATATGTCTTTCCTTATGGCCAACTTTGTATGTATTATAATTTAATTGGATTATGTTGCACCTTAATTCTGGCCTTCCAACAGATGAGACGTTCTAATCGTCAAGTGAAAAGGAAAAAGTACACAGAGGATTTGGACATTAAAATCACAGATGATGAAGATGAGCCAGGTGAAGATATTGATGTGACCACCCCAGCAGCTGTATTGTCTACAGGACATTCTCAGTCATTGGGGACTCCATTCCAGGAGCTAGAGGGAGATGGCCTTCCCAGCATGCAGTTCTTTGTGGTAAGGTTAAGTTGTTTTCTAGTAGTAGCACGTTTTTTACTTGGTTTGCAATTACTTTCTAATTGTGTAAAATTTGACACGCACACCTACAGCTCTGATCAGGAAGAAAATGTTTTTTTTTTTTTTTTTTTTTTGCTCTTAGTTATAATTAAGTTACTTTTTGAATGTTGGGTATCTATTTCTTGAATGTGCAGTTGACTGCTTATTTAATGCCATAGGGGTGGTGAGAGTTGCATGTCTACGTCTTCCGGCATATGTATACGCATACATTGACTTTACAACGTTCCATATATCTTTCTTTCCTTATATGAAATGCATACATACATTTTGCAGCTTTTGTAATTGTCGTCACCCTTCAGCCAACAAGTGATGGCCTTGGTTAAAGATTTTGATTCTGATCGCAGCTGCAGTAAGAATCCTTACTGGCGAAAGACTGGTTGGATGCTCATAACCTAGCATAGATAATCTTGTGCAGAGATCATTTCATGATTAAATTACTTTATTCAAATCAATTAATTGTTGTAAATGTTTTAATCAAGATTGATGAATGGTGTGTTTAAAAAAAAAATTCCCAATACAAAAAAAAAGAAAAAGCACTGTTGTCTGATTTTGATGAGTGCCCTATACTTTTGGTACGACTTAAACACTGCAGACTTGGATTAAAAAAAAAAAAACCTTCTATTCAGAATTAAGTCAGTTTCAATCTTAACATGGTTTGACAGGTGAGGTAATAGAATTCTCACATGTTCATATTTTGTTAGCAACAAGCTAGGACACTACCTCTGAAAGCCAATTTATGCATCTGTTTCAAGTCCATGCCAGTTGGCTACGCAAATGACCTACAGCTCTATTGTGTCAGTGTTGCTTTGCAGTACATAAGAGAGACTGACCGACTGGCAGGAATACGATCAATTTAAGTTATGACCCATTTAATAAACTGTATACACATCTTATTAAACCAAGAGCATGATTTAAGTAATCGTTTTGGTAGTAATAGTAATCAGGTTTATTAATCCATGTATGGCTGTATGTTGATTAAAGGTAACAGGTGTATAAATACAGTCTAGCTCATTTAAAGGGAAACTCCAAGTTAAAGTTTTAATTTATGTCTGATGCCATGTTGTTTTAACCTTACTTGTAAAAGTGAGAGGAATTAAAAGTTGGAAAGATTGTTAAAAGATAAAATAATAGAATATAAAAGAATAAAAGAATAAAATTGATTAAGTAATAGAAAATATGTTGTGTATGGATTTTAATGTGAAAGTGCAACTCCAACCTGCATAGTCAAACCTCACCAGACTAGATGCATCATTATCAATACTTTTTATTATTTTATTTTTTTTATACTTCATCGGTTTATGTATGCACTTTTCTCTTGTGTGCACTTTAAAGAATGTGTGCTATATGGGTACTGTCTGTGGGAAAGAATTTCCTCTTTGACAATAAATTTAATCAATACCTGAGGACCATCACAGGACACAGCTGGCCAAAAACTTGAAACAAGGCACTGGACAAAACTGCAACACTCTACCCCTCTGCATAAAAATAGGAAATGAAGATTAAACCGGACACCAGGGGTCAGTAGAGTTTACCATTATGAGAAGCAAAAATACCAAAGCAGACACAGCTGGCACTGCACCAGCATATGAGAGCTCATCCAGAGTGGCATAAAACAACCTGTACCGGGCCAACCTTCTCATATTGTTTGAGCTTGTTGAGATGGTAAAAAGAGATAAAAATGACTACCCTCCCAAAGGACAGCTACAGCAAGTCACTGACCACTATCCGTATTCTACACTACTACTACTATTTGCAGCATTTGCTATAGAAGGTGCTGTTCTTATTTTTTGCATAATTGCCTTATGTAAAACCGTGAAAAGCATAATACTCACTCATAAAGTGCTGAAAAAACAAAAGTTTCACAGCCCTATCTTGAAATGAAAAAGAACCTCCATTTAACATGCATTTGTGGTCATACTTAGACACTTTATGCTCTTTATGCATATTTTTCTCTTCAACCTTTTTTGTGCTGTGACTTGCAGAATTAATTCTAATACTTGTTTATAGTTAATCAGCATAAACATTTATACTTAACATGTAATTTAACAGACAAGAACAATTTTATATTGTACAACTGTTCGTAAGACTATATGTGTAGACTAATACATTTTATAAAATCTTTTGAAAACATTTCACCTTATACCAGTTTGCTCATGACTGAAACAGTTTGAAGTCTGAAGCTCCAGGAAGCTACCTTTTGTAGGTGTAATTTTTTTTTCTCTAGTTTCTAGTAGGATAACCTTTTCCATCCCAGTGGTATGAGTACAGCTAACATCTTTGAGCACTATTCAGGGTAGTCCTTAGGGGAGTTCTATTCCTCAGAATATCTGCATAAATTATCTAGGTAATTTTTACCATGCCTGCTGATTAAGAGGGGGGAAATTCAGTGTGTTCCAGAAATTGTCATACCTCAAAATGACAAAATATCATCTTGATAATTGCCATTTCTTTGAAAACACATACAAAGTCATCTTTTCCACTTTTGGTGAATTCATGTTAACTTATTTGGTGTTATAGGTATAAATACACTTCATATGCATTCTTTTAAATAATCTTTCCTGTGTCTGTTCCTGAACTCAAAGAACGTGTAACTCTTTCATAACAAGTCATCCCTTTATATATGGAGACTTTTGGGACACCCTGGAAAAATTAGTTAAATATGTAGTAGTCCTTCCTGGTTAGTCAGTCTTCCTAGTCATTCGTAACTATGGCATATGTTAATATATATGTTTGCAAGGTTTTTGTATACATGTGTGCAGGGAGTTGTTCTGCATTTCTCTCTCAACAAACCTGGTGGTTACAATATATTGATGGAACCTTGATTAAATATATAAGGGATTATAATGAACTTGAAGTGAAATTAAATGTAATTTTTTTTTTTTTTTTTTTTTTGGGTGCATAATTCAGGAAAACCCAAGTGAAGAAGATGCAGCAATTGTAGATAAAATTTTGTCTATGCGCCTTGCTAAAAAAGAGGTGAGTTAATAAACATGACTCTCCTACTGGGAACAAAAAATATTTCCTACATTAGAAACACAATAACCTATATACTGTACTTGCTATAGGTATCTCCAGGCCAATATGTCAATGTGGAGGAATTTTTTGTCAAATACAAAAACTAGTAAGTGCTCACTTATTTTTATTATAGATTTTCTGAAATAAAGTGTGTATAAGTTGTATTGAATAATCATACATTCATACATTCTAGCTCATACTTGCACTGTGAATGGGCCACTCTAGAACAACTTGAAAGGGACAAGAGAATCCACCAGAAGCTCAAAAGATTTAAGGCTAAACAGTTTCAAATGCGAACATTCTTCCAAGAGGTCAGTACATATTAGAGCATACACACATACAGGCTGATTGTTAACCATCTGAGGTTTAAGAGGAGTAATTGGAAAGTCCAGGATCTTGTGACCATATTTTTTCACAAAAATATCTGTTTACTAAATTTTGTGTACTAAATTAGATTTTAGACTTGTATTTTACATTTTCTTGATTATGGTTTCAGTTCCAGCTAAACTACTGTAATTGTATGTAAACATAAATTAATTATGGGATGCTATAAAAACAAACCGTTAAATCCGAAATTAATTTGACCCAAAGCCAGTATAGGGATTCTGTGACTGGTGAAATACAGTCTCTTACCCTGCGTTCACACCGAACGCGGCGAGAGCGTCAGAGACGGCGGAAGTCATTAATTTTCAATGGGAGCCGGCGGCGCGGCGAAGAGAGTTGAAATCAGCTCAACTTTAGGGTAATGAGCTATGACGCGGTTGAGCGGCAACCAATTAAAATGGAGGTCCTCCGCTTGGGAGGATTCCGCGGGATGCAGTCCTGTAACTTTTGTTCCGGCGACATTAGTTCCCAAGCAAAATGGAGGAGAGGTTGATTATTGCAATAGCGGGTGTTTTATTAATTATTAATGTTATTTTAATTAAAGACAAAGTCTAGTAAGTGATTCTAATGTTATAATAATAAGAAGAAAAATTATATAATAAAATATATATATATTAAATTAGACTAGCAATTCACAATGAACAGAAGCCACACCATACGAATGGCTTATAATTTGTTTATTTCTACAATACAGTTCTTTCTATGAATCAATTTCTTGTTATCTTCCACATTTTGGTCAGTCTCCATAAGATCAACAAGCTTGGTTGCTTTGCGGCCCCTTTAAATACAAGAAAGGCATTTGGTCTACGTCAGAGAGGCGAACAGCGACGACAGGCGTCGGCGGCAGGGCGGCGAGAGTGAACTGTGACGCTCTCGCCGCGTTCGGTGTGAACGCAGGGTTATTCTTGTACCAGGAAAAAGTTTTTACATTTTGAAGGCTGCTTAAATACCTTTTTTTTTTTAATTGCATTAATGAAGGTGTGATTATAATACAAGCATACAAATCTATTTCCAAATCAGTTTACCAGTATGTCTTAGCTGATGAACTCTGCTCTTTACAAAAGAATTAGCCGAGTTTGAGAAATTGATTTAAAATGACCACAATTCATATCTTTTTTTTTTTTTTTTTTTTTTTTTTTTGGCAGAGTTAGTGTTTATTCAGTTTGTGCTTTTCAACACAATTTCAAAAACAAAAATTCTGCCCAACTCAGACTTGCAGCTTTCACATTGCACATGCCACAGAGTGTGAACTTGTCGCTGTGTCTGATGCCATGCTGACGATGAAAAGCCTTTCCTTTTCTCACCCGAATCCTTTATGTTCATTATATTCTCCGTTTGTCTAAGGATGAGGAGCCATTTAATTCAGATTATGTAGAAGTGGACCGCATCCTGGATGAATCCAATAGTGTGGACAAAGAAAATGGAGAGGTTAGACATTGATTTGGAATTACAAAAAGTATTGCTTTGGTTATGGCTAAACTGTTAAATTCTTATGTCTGTATTATGTTAAAATTTCTGTCCTTTTGTTCTGTAATAGCCAGTGGTGTACTACTTAGTAAAGTGGTGCTCTCTGCCCTATGAAGATGCCACGTGGGAACTGAAAGAAGATGTCGATGAAGGGAAGGTGGAAGAGTTTAAAAGAATCCAGAGTCGGCAACCCAGAATCAAGAAACCTGTGAGTTACATATAAGATGCTGCCCTCCTAATCAGTTCAGCTATACTTCAATTCAATTCAGTTTTATTTATATGGCACCTTTAACAGTGGTCATTGTCGCAAAGCACCTTTACAGAATCAAAAAGTGTGAGGAAATGTGTATAAATAATAATCATCTGATTGTCCTGGATGAGCAAGCCAAAGGCGACAGTTGCAAGGGAAAAACTCCCTGAGATGGCAATGGGAAGAAACCTTCAATAGGGAACCCGTCCTCATTTGAGTGATCTTGGATAGCGGGGATTGATTTGCAGTCACACGTTTCAGCATTTGAGGGTTGGATCTAAATTTATTTATTTATATTCAGAGATGGTGTCTGGGCTTTTCAGCACACTTTTAAAGACTCAACTAAACTAAAAATGACTGCACAAAAAGGGCACAAGTCTGACTTACAGCTTTCACCTTGCGCAATGCATTTCAAGTAAAAGAAACTTGGGCTTTGCTAATATAATATTATTATTATTATTTACGCACCTACTGTAATATAAGCCTAGAGACAAGCTATGAGCCTAGAACAATAAGGACATCATCTCTTTGTATGTATAGAGAAGTCACAACATTTATGGTAAATTCAATAAGTCCTGATTTACAGTAGGAAAGGGACATTTAAAGCCACAATATTATTCTAGACAGATAAATGGTTGATAAATGCTATCAAAAGCCACACTGAGATTGTCTCTCACTCAGCGCTTTCGCACTGATCAAATATCGCTTCCTCCTTCCCATTCCCACGCTGTCATGCTCTTCACCATGCTGGCTTGTTTTCCCACGTGGTCACTTCACCTCCCACGCCCAAGGACTGCCCCATCTGCACATTGATTTTTCATCCGGCGCTGATTTCCCTATTTACATTTGGCACTATTACATCGCAGACGGATTACGCGACTCTGATCAAACGCTTCCGCTTTCAAGACTATGGCTCAGTCTCACGTTTCAGCGCTACCACAACGCACTGGATCTCAGTGCTCAGCTCCTACGCCTCCACTCTCACTACTGCGTCATAACAGGAGATCTAAAGGGACTCACGGCCTTCACCAAACACCTGTAACTGGATCCATCTCTACAACCCACACTCATAGCCACTGACAGAATAATCTGGCCACACTATGGATCCAGCAGGATTTGACAGGATGAGAAGTGCTGGAGAATCAAGGCGCTCTCCTTGGCAAGCACCAGGAGGAGCTCGTCACCACCAGGCGTGGCCCAGATGTAGCACCTTCAGGCGTCTACAGCTTGGAAAACAATCATGGATCCCCCGCCTGTCCTACCGGCCGGGCCGGTAACGGCTGGTCTACCTTCGTCCGAAGGCAACAGCTGTGTCATGACCATTGTTGACCGTTTCTCCAAATCAGTGCACCTCATTACACTTCCCAAGCTGCCATCTGCAAAGGGGACTGCGGAGCTACTCATCCTCCACGTGTTTCGGCTCCATGGCCTTCCCACGGACATCGTGTCAGACCGGGGTCCACAGTTCACATCTCGGTTATGGGGCTCTTTCTGCAAGCTCATTGGAGCCACTCCCAGCCTTTCGTCAGGTTTCCCCCCAGTCCAATGGTCAAACCGAACAGATGAATCCGAACGGATGAATCAAGCATTAGAAGTTTCCCTCCGTTGCACGACGACTCAACCACCTGGAGCAAATTTCTTCCTTGGGTCGAATATGCCCACAACTCTCTACCTTACGCTTTGACGGGTTTGTCCCCGTTTTAGTGTTGCTTAGGCTACCAACCTCCGCTCTTTCCAGCCCAAGAATTAGAGGTGGAGACTCTCTCAGCCCAACACTTTGTTCGCCGCTGCAAACAGATGTGGCTACGCGTAAGATGAACCCTGCTACGAACCATCTCCTCTTACAAGAGACAGGCGGACTGCCACCGCAGCAAAGCCCCCAGATACCGCGTAGGAGACAGTCATGCTCGCCACAAGGGACATTCCTCTAAAGACACTGTCACACAAGCTCTCTCCTCGTTTCATCGACCCGTTCACGATAACCAAGGTTATCAACCCATCTGCTGTCCAACTCTTACTCCCCTCTTCCATGCGACGTATTCACCCACCTTTCACATGTCTCAGCTACGACGAATTGTAAATTGCCCTCTAAGTGCTGTCTCAGAAAACTTTGCTTACCATTGGAATTTTTTTTGTGGTAGTTCTATTAATTGTTGACTTTGCCAGTATATTAAACATAAATTTTGAATTATTTTTGTTTGTTTGTGTTGAAGCCAGAGTATATGATGAAGTGTACAGATTTTAATTGCTGTGTTTGTGATAGTGTTTTTGTTTTTGTTTTTTTTTGTAAATAATTGCCCTTTTTCCTGTTAGCCTCGTCCACCTGCAAGTGCATGGAAGAAGCTGGAACAGTCACGAGAATATCTTAGCGGAAACACCCTCAGAGAGTATCAGCTGGAGGGCGTCAACTGGCTCCTTTTTAATTGGTATAACAGGTACTGAATTGATATTAATCACATTTAAATCAAACATACCCTTATACACTAAAATGAAATGTGATATTAAGGAGATATTCATTTGTTTTTATCCGTATATGAATGGTGGGGATGAGATAATGTAATTATTAAGTCTTGGGTAATGGTTAGATTGTCTGAGGTCATAATAGCACTAGGCTGTCTTTAAACTTTTTGAAAAACTTTTTTGATTAAACTCTTTACTTTCATATGAGACTGAATCATTCAGGTCAGTAATTTTTATGGATTGTTTATCATGTCTGGAAAGATTATTTTATTGTCTTTTCTCTCTTAGAGGGGTCTGTAGACAAAACCTCACAGACTACATACTGTATAAGTCATTATATAATTTGAGTGTGAAATGTACTCCAAATTGTAGCCCTAAATGTTGCATACATTTTGATCACACTTGCTGTGCTTCTCTCTGCTTCTACTTATTTCTGCAAATCTATTCACTAGGGGTGCTCCGATTAGGATTTTTTCACTAGAAGCTGTATTGGCCGATACCGATCATCAATTACAGGGCCTACTTGAAGCCTTATCATGTAGCATTATTTATTAGACTATATCCAACAACAATGTAAATTAAGTATTGCAGTTACATGAAGAGGAATATCATGAATTGACAACTGTATTTATTGGCAAGCAACACGTCAACTTAAAACATAGCAGCCTGTGTTTGGTTAGTATTTGGGAACAGCTTGGACAAATACAACTTTCCTGTAAATTGTATAAAATAAAATTAAATTAAATAAGACAAGTAGGACGCGAGTCGCCGGAGGTTCTGCAAGGTTCACAAGCATCCGCGAGGACCGCCAAAAAATTAAACATGTTTAATTTTTAATTTTTTAAACATGTTTAATTTTTCGTGTGGAAAGATGGAAACGTAATCACAGTGCCAAAACTCGCGGTGAATCATGATGAACCGTACTTACGACCACCGAGCGAAACTGCGTAGGTGAGATTGGTGTATTACCAACAGCTGAGTGGCGGCGTGCGAGTTGCTGAGCTCTCCCGCTCTCTTAGAGCTAGACAACTTTGAAAACTGCTCTTGTTCCTTTACATGACTAACCTTCAAATGACTGATGAGGTACGTGGTGTTAAAATGCTTTGGGTGCTTCCATCTCGTGCAATTGGCTTGTTACACAGGTTGCAGATTGCTAATGTATTGTCTTTTTCACACAACACTGCCAGACCGGTGAAGCCATTTTATGATCGGCGACTGATCAATCAGAGCACCCCTACTATTCACCTTCATGTATAATTAGCATCCCAGCGAGTCTTGTTTCCTCTTTTTATCTATTCAATTTAACAATTGGATTTTAAAAATGTGTTTGGGGCAAAAGTTAAAGTGTATCCATACGAATTATGTGTGCTGTGACCTATATAGACTGAGCATTAATGATGATTATTTGCATGCTATTTGCACTATTGCATGCTTTATCTTATTGATACAATATAATATTTTTAAAGTAAATATTTAGAATAAAAATACTCGTCAACAGATCTGGAAAGTACACCAAATTATGTCATGCCTCACATACAGTATGTGGATATGCATGGAAATCTTTGGAAAATAGCTCATGTCTTTTTAATTTATACAGTGATTGCCTTATCCATGTACAGGACAATGATCTAAATTGACCAGTGTTTCAGTTTCATTGTCCAACCCCTGTATACAGTATCATAAATCTCAATACATACTACTTAGGCCTTTTTTCTTTGTAACTGAATTATTCATTCGTTAAACACACACCTAATTTGTTTGCAACAGACTTTTCCTGATTTTATTTCCCACATAAACATTTCTTCTTAGGCAGAATTGCATTCTGGCAGATGAGATGGGTCTTGGTAAGACCATCCAGTCAATAGCCCTACTGTCCGAAGTGTTTGCCACTGGAGTCCAGGGACCCTTTCTAATAATTGCCCCTCTCTCCACCATCACAAACTGGGAAAGAGAATTTTCCACATGGACGGAAATGAACGCCATTGTCTATCATGGTAGCTTGGCCAGCAGACAAATGATCCAGCAGTATGAAATGTACTGTAAAGATGAAAAGGTTGGTCTTTGAGTATGCACACATGTGATCTGATTCTTAGAGGTTTTTGAGTTTTTTTAATATTAAAACATTTACAAACAGTAAGCAGTGTACTGAAATATAGGGTATACCCGGATTGCATTATTGTGAATTATTCAATATAATAAGCATGAAAGTGTGGATAATGGGTGATTCTTAATTAAAGTGAGTTATTTCCATTAAATTGGAAATGTTGCAAGTATTCACTCAATTAAAAGCTGTTACTTTGAAACACATTACAATATTCAAAAGTAAAAGGTGAACATTTGAGCTGATAAAAAAATTGATTAGGTTAAAACTATTAGAAGAATATAAAATTTTTAAAGTAATTACATATGTGACAGTTTTATAAGTTTGCAGGTTACCTGCAATACTAATTATATGTAAGTTGATTAAATAAATCAAAAGTGAAGTATCATGTAAATAACCATTACAACTATCTAGAATGTGACTTGCTACTTAACCACCTTTAGCTATTAGAAGCTATAGTAGTCTAATTTAGAGATATAACAAGACCGTAAATGCCAAATAAAACAAGCCAACTTGGTTGAACCTGTATTAGTGATCAAAAGTATATCATTGTTTTTGTTTTTATAGCTTTCAGACGATGTTACTAATTACTTTGAGCCTATCTAGCTGAAGAGTTTAGTAGTTTCAACTGATTTAGTTAATGGATTGCCACCACTATAGAAATAGATTAAGAGTATAAAAAGTAAAATTACTCCAGTATTTACCGTCTTAAAATTAGTTACTGTTAATGGCGTTAATAAGATTATATGAATTTTAAAATAAATTGTTTTTATTAGCTTAATGTTATGTTGTATAGTATGCTGTATTTTGGTAAATAATTAGAATGTTTTGGTATTTGGGTGTTGACAAAAATGTTCTGATTTGTTTACATATTACATTCTGGTCTGCCTTTTTGTATAGGTATCAGAATTTGTACTTTGACTAGGGGTCAAAAGTTCTGTACAGTGCTGTATTGTCTTTTTATGTGTATTTGTACATATTTTATAATTATGTTTATGATGTACACTATTTTGCTTAAACTTTTTTCTTCTTTTTAAGGGGCACCTCATTCCTGGAGCTTATAAATTTGATGCTCTGATCACCACCTTTGAGATGATTCTGTCTGACTGCCCAGAACTAAGGGAGATTTATTGGCGTTGTGTGATCATTGATGAAGCACATCGCCTGAAAAACAGAAACTGTAAACTGCTTGATAGCCTCAAGATGCTGAATTTAGTGAGTTGACACAACATATGAACTATTATTTTCTTAACTATTGTTTCATAGATGTTCTTTGTTTGCACTCAACCCAAGTTTGTCAAAATAGAAAAAGTCCAGAGTTTTTCTTTCTTTAATGTCTATAGTTGGGGACAAATCTAAACATTTTCAGTCTCCATCTGTTTCAACTTCACACATTTCATGTTTACATACAATCTTATGCAAAGTTTAGGCACCCCTTGATAAATAACAGATTTTGGTGATATACATATATATTTTTTAAAGATGTTAACACAGTCTCTCTTAGAAATGGAAAAAATGCTCAATATTTTCAGCAAACATTGATGCATAGTTACTTTCTATGTCATAAATTGAACAAATAAAAAATAAAAACATTATTGTGGCATTGTTCAAAAGTTTGGGCACCCTACATAATCAGTACTTGGTAAGACCTCCTCTGGCAGATATCACAGCTTGTAAAGGTTTTTTTTATAGCAGCTAAAAGTATTTCAATTCTTGTACTTGGGATTTTCTCCCATTCTTCCTTGCAAAGGCTTCTAGTCCTGTAATATTCTTTGGTCGTCTTGCATGCACAGCTCTTTTAAGATCTACCCACAAATTTTCAATGATGTTTAAATCAGGGGACTGTGATGGCCGTTCCAAAACCTTCAGCTTGTGTCTCATGAGGTATTCCATAGTGGATTTCGAGGTATGTTTAGGATCATTGTCCTGTTGTAGAAGCCGTCCTCTTTTCAACTTCAGCTTTTTTACACATTGTGTGATGTTTGCTTCTAGAATTTGCTGGTAGTTAGTGTTGGAGGAATCCATTCTTCCCTCCACCCATGCAATGTTTCCTGTGCTACTGGCTGCAACACAACCCCAAAGCATGATAGATCCACCCCAATGCCTAATAGTTGGCAAGGTGTTCTTTTCATAAAATGCTGCTTCTTTTTTTTTCTCCAAACATGGCTTTGCTGATTGTGGCCAAAGATTATTTTAACTTCATCAGTCCATAGCACGTGTTTCCAAAATGCATCAGGCTTCTGTTGCATACTTCTGACTTTGGATTTTATGATGGGGACACGGGTAAGGTTTTCTTCTGCTGACTCTTCCATGAAGGTCTTGTGGAACGATGCACCACCACTCCTGAGTCTGCTAAATCTTCCTGGAGGTTTTTGCAGTCAAAGACGGGTTTTGATTTGTCTTTCTGACCAGCATACGAGCAGTTCTCTCAGAGTTTTCTTGGTCCTCCAGATCTCATCTTGACCTCCACAGTTCCCCTGAACTGCAATCTCTTAATTACATTTCTCACAGTGGAAAATGCAAGCTGATTACACGTTGCTATCTTCTTGTAGCTTTCTCCTGCTTTGTGGGCATCAATAACTTTTATTTTCAGAGTCTTTCTCTTATGGAATCTTTGTTGCTCACATGAAGGTTATTTAAGCGGTATTGCACAAGAAGGAGTGCTGTTGTTGATCAGAACGGCTATGATGTGGTTGTAGGCACAAGGTCGCAGCCCAATATTCATCATAACAGTACCACAAATGCCATTTATTATCCACAAATTAAGATTTGTTTGTTTCTTTCATCGTTTATTTGCTTCACCAACACACCCTTTTCAATTGGCTGAACTAATTAACTGCGACTGGCTGATAACCAACAGTTAGTGACCGACAGTGTAATTCACAGGGCTGAAAGTAGTTTTACATTCTTATTGGTACCATGTTGCCAAAAGTTGAGGACAGTAGGCCACAGAGGTTGTGGATAGGCCTGCAAATCTCTTAGGTCAAAGTGTGTTCACTCACCATTAATATTGTCCTATATCAACAAACCTGACTTTGTAAGGAGAATGAGGACAAAGTCTAGTATGTATATTTTTTACGTTAATTTAATTCAAGTTCAAGCAATTAAAAAGCAACATCTTAAACAATAAAAAGGTACATTTGTGGAAATCTGATAAAGTAAAGAAATGCCATTGCTTTTGTTTTGAAATGACCTCTTATTGAAATTAAACAGATGCCCTTCCTGACCTAAAACTTAAAAAGTGGTTGTATGAAATGTCAGGAGTTATGAAATTTTGCAGCATGTTGCTTTAGTCTGTACATCTGTCGTGGACTTCAGAAGTGATTGGGAGTTACTGGTGATGTCTAACCAGAAAGGAGTCCACAGAGCAGTGGGCACAGACAAAGTGGTTTGCGTCAGAGTCAAAGTAACATTTTTTGAGTAATATATTTAATTTGTAATCGAATAAAAACATTTATGGTACCGATAATTAAGAACATGCTAAATACCGGCCCTGATAATCGGCCAGGCTGACACGTAATCGGTTGAAGCATAGTGTATATTTGTCATGCAGTGATCACTTTTTCAAATGATTATTTGCCAGAAGATAATGAACCGTTATTGTTATCTTACTTTCTAATTACAGGAGCATAAAGTCCTGTTAACAGGCACACCTTTGCAGAATACTGTGGAAGAATTGTTCAGTCTATTGCACTTCTTAGAACCTGCACAGTTTCCTTCTGAGACCGAGTTCCTGCGTGAATTTGGCAATCTCAAAACAGAGGAGCAGGTACATGGTTATATGTGCATCACTTGCATCCATATTATACATACTTTTAAAAAGGACATAAATGGGTATCTCTGCATACGTTTGTCACATTAGGTGCAGAAATTGCAGGCAATTTTGAAACCCATGATGCTACGCAGATTGAAGGAGGATGTGGAAAAGAACTTGGCACCAAAGCAGGAGACTATTATTGAGGTGAGTTTTGATCACACGATGTGCTTTCTGCCAAATTCCAATGTTTAAATCTATTAAGAACGTCAAAGTTACTGAATATGACTTCAATACGTCATGTTTTGCTGTCAGTTGAAGGTTAATTTAAAACCTGATTCAATATATTCAGACCAGCTTTGTATTAGTGAGCTGTGCCAGCACTGTGCAGTACAGTGCCAGAAAGCAGCTATATACAAATGTAGACATTTTAGATATGCACATGTGGCGAGGAAAACTTCCCTGAGTTGGCATAAGATACCTAGAGGAACCAGTGTCAAAAGGGAGTTATTTTTTTCATCTGGGTGACACCAGATTGTACACTGATTTAAAAAAAATACTTTGAAGGAAAAATTTATTTAAAGGAAGAAAATGCCTTGAGAGGATAACCTGGTTTTCCAAGTTTCAGTAATACGTTGGACAGTTCTTAACCTACTTGGTTATCTCCTTAGTTGTTTCTTTGCTTGATGCAAGCCAATAATTTTTGTAACTCGTTAAAATTGTAGACACTATATTTTAATCTGAATGGACAGGTTTAGTATACTAAATATTTAAGTGCCAAGTTATTTTTTCTTTAGGTGGAGTTAACTGATGTGCAGAAGAAGTATTACCGTGCTATTCTGGAGCGTAACTTCAGCTTCTTGAGTATGGGAGCTAATCAGAACAGCAACGTCCCCAATCTTCTTAACACCATGATGGAGCTTCGCAAATGCTGCAACCACCCTTATTTAATTACAGGTCTCTACCCTAAACTCTGTTAATTCCTGGTCAATTCATGTATCAGGCTAGTGTTCCGGTGATTGTTTTAATCCAATATTTTCATAATTACTTTCATGTCCAAATTTCACAATGCGTCATATAGTATTGGAGCTGCACAGTTCTACATATGAGCTTTCAGGTGGAGGAATGGTATACCCTTCTTACCCTTAGGGGTCTATTATATCTTATACTTGTATCCACAGATTGTAGACTTGCATTCACAATGACTGTGACAACTTTAGTACTTGAACTTGTGCTGTGTTACAGATCAAGCAAATGCTTTTGTGTTGAACGTTTCAGAATTCATCTTAAAAATCTTAAGATGAATTCTTAAGTCAGCCACATACACGTTCCGTTATCAACTGCATCGACAGTTAGGCAGGTCTCTGCATCAGGCAGAATTTGAACATTTGTTTGCTTGACTTCCTGGGCTGGTCAACTGATATCAGTTATTTATTGCACTTTAGTTTAATGTAATGTGAGGAGTTTTGATCAAATGTGGCATGGTGAAATGGCCACAATAATTTGCTTGATCTATGTATACGCTGTCTATCTATCTTTGGATGATCCTGATATTCAGTCGCATGAAGTGACTTACTATAAATGAGGTCTAACATTTTCACTATTCTTTTTAACTTTGTTCTTATGCTTTCTAAGTCTCAAGGGCAAAGATATATTTAGCAGTTAATTACTGCTAGCACAGGTTATACTCTTTGTCCTTGCAAGTATAAACGTGGAAATTTATTATGTCAATTTTTAACATTTTGTGTGGATCTGTTTAGGTGCTGAAGAGAAAATAGTGGCTGAACTTAGGGAGGTGTACAATGCCTCAGCTCCAGACTTCCATTTACAGGCATTGGTACGCTCAGCAGGGAAACTGGTCCTTCTAGATAAGTTACTGCCTCGTCTCAAGGCTGGAGGACACAAAGTACTTATCTTCTCCCAGATGGTGCGCTGTCTCGACATTCTAGAAGATTATCTCATCCACAAGAGGTAGAAAAAAAATATTTAAAACACTTCATTTCAAACTGATGTGGAAAGATTAATTAAGCTAAATCTATAGTTTACTTTATGCTTCAGTTAAAAAAAAATTGTATTATGGTCAGTTTACATACACCCTTCAGGAACAGGATTGTCATTGGGCTTGCATTGAATTTTCTAATCGCAAAATAAAGGATCTTTAATAGAAAAACTCCACGAGAATGGTGCACAATTTATTTATTTTATCATTTTTTTAGTTTTCTGAAATCAACATTTGGTCAAAATGATCCATATAGGGTCAGAAATTAGCCTTTGGCTTTTTTCTTTTTTCTTTTTACCACTGCTACAGTGTTCTTGTGGTTGAACACCTCACTCTTACTTCTCTAAACATACTTTAGTCAAGCTTTAATGTGTTGATTTTGGATCAGAAGTTTCTTTCTTGAACAGAATGCTTTAGGTTCATGGTAATGTAAAACAAGCTGCAGATTGTAACACTTTTGTTCCAGCAGCTTCCAGTCCTGTTTTTTTTTTTTTTTTTTTTTTGACTATCCAAACCAATTACGTCTCAGCTGAAGGTGACAGTTTAGATCTTCTTCCAGACCTTTGCAAAGTGGCTATAGAATGCAAACTAAACTGTACCCTAAAATTAACTACACCAGTTAATTGTTTCAGCTCATCAATTAGGCTTATCAGGCCAGAAAAGAGAGATTTTCTCCCTATTAATGCTTTCTGTTATGATTAATCCTCTGATGATGTGATGGAAAAAAAAGTTTTAAAAATTGTTTAAAGACTAATAGACAGAGAAATGTGTATTTCTTCACCAGTTCAAGTTTAAAACACTTGATCGACAGTGACCTGTTTTGTGTCTCCAGACATTTGTTTGCAAGGACCTTTAACACGATTAAATGTTTGCTTTAGAGGAGGATTATTTACAAAAATTGACAAATGTTCATAAATATGACTTGCGCTATAATTATTCACACATCAAATTGTGTTAATTTTTTGGGAAATGTATTTTGATTTTATAATAGTAATTTTATAACAAAGTCCTTTATAAACAGAAGCTCTGCATGCTGTTTTTATCCTATTTCCAGTACAAATGGGGTACAATAATAGCCAGGGGTCTAAATATAAAATGACACTATTTCAAACAACACATAGAAATAACATTTTAGAAAATACAAGCCAGCGCAAAAGTCTGGATCCTACTGCTGTTTTCCCAGCATTTTATTTAATTTTAGGCCCAAAAGTGTCACAAAGTCTGAGGTCAACAACTGGAACATTTTGCTGTAATTAACTTTTACATATATAGTTTTACTTATAGAGCCATATTTTTGGGCCACTGTATTTTTAACAAACATTGCACTGTTACAAAAAATCTAAAAGTCAAAAAGGGTTTTTCACACAAGTAACAAATGTTTATGGACAAAAGATTGTGGACACCTGACCATAACACTTGTGTGCTTTCCGGATATGCCATTCCAGATAAAGTCCTGGCTTTGGTGGTCCAGGTTTCTGGTAGGAATTTCCTGTAGTTTCTGGACCATTCCTGTGGTAATTTGCTTGTTTATCCATAAGAACATTCGTAAATTCAGGCACTGATGTTGAGTGAGAAGGCCTGGGATTAGGTTTGCATTTCAAGTTGTCGCAAAGGTGTTTAGTGATGCTGACTCTAATCTTTGCAAATGCCACTCAAGTTGCATTCCAATCCAACATTGAATGACCCTTGAGGTGCATTTCAAACTATTTCTTCATAGACCTTGCTTTGTGCATAGGGGCATTGTTATGCTGGCATATTTGGGTCCAGTGAAGGGAAATTGTAATTCTGCAGCATACAATGTATGCTTACAGTTTTGTGGCTACAATTTAAAGAGGAACTATATATGAGGGTAAGGTTTCCACAAACTTTTGCCCATATATTGTACTTGTATGTTAAAGTAAACTCTGCTTCAAAGTTGTTCTACATCAAATGGCACAATACTGTGGTGCGAAAGGTTTATTTTATTGACTAGGATGACAGTTACATACTTAATTTTACCAGATATCTCTATGAACGGATTGATGGTCGAGTAAGAGGAAACCTTCGTCAGGCAGCCATTGATCGCTTCAGTAAGTCAGACTCTGACCGATTTGTCTTTCTGCTTTGTACCCGTGCCGGAGGACTGGGTATTAATCTCACTGCTGCCGACACATGTGTTATATTCGACTCTGACTGGAACCCACAGAATGACCTTCAGGTGAGAGTTTGCACTTCTCCCTCTTTTTATATAATTATGCAAAAGGTCTTCATTTATTGTTTTTAATGTTTAATCTGCAGCTTGATTTCCAGGGTCCTGGAGCACAAATGCTCCAATGTTTATTAGGTCACTATGCAGGTCAAAATTTGCATTATAAAATGTGTCTAAAAGTAGTTCTTACCATACTATGTAGCCAAAAAGTGAGGAAAACAAACCACCCTCAACTGGAAACTGGACAGTCGTGTAAATCTCATGAATTTTTTTGATTCATACACATTCACATTTCATACAAACTTACTTCTTTTGATTGTGTAAAGCTGCTTTGCGACAATGTCAATTGTTAAAAGCGCTATACAAATAAAATTGAATTGAATATTTATTTTTCTACTTATTCATCTTCAGGATATCAGCTACCTTGGGTTTCTGAAAGGTGGCTATTCAATTATGGAGTGTGTGTGTAGCAATGTCTGTGGCTGCATGTCTGATCACACACTGAGAATGTAACCCGATGTCTTCCATTGCATTTAATGTAAAAGTGACTGCTGCTTTTTGGCAGACTAGCAGGCCCCCCCCCCCCCCTTATGGAGCAAAGTTTTGTGAGGGTATGTGCAGCATTAAGCAACATTTGCATATTCCGCATGCTGCAAGTGTGCAATATGTGTGTATTCATATTGGTTCTAATATCATTCATAGTTCAGCAATGTTGTGCAAACGTTTTTTTTTGGGGGGGGGGGATTTTTCCCCAATTTTCTCCCTAATTTAGTCATGTCCAATTCCTCCCTATCACTAGGGGGCTCCCACATTAAGGCTACTACTACCACTCAGCCGGGAGGGCCGAAGACTATCACGTGTTTCCTCCGAACCACGTGATGCCAGCCGACCGCATCTTTTCGAACTGCTCGCTCGCGCACCATTGGGGGCGGCGTAACACACTCGGAGGACAGCGCTATTAATGTGGGAGCACTAAGTAACTCTCATCCCTCCCCTCTGAGAGAGCTCGGCCAATCAGCTCTCTCTAGACCTCCGGCTGCGAGAGGTTACAGCATCACCCGGGATTCGAACTAGCGATCTTCGGATGATAGGGCGAGCGCTTTTACCACTGCGCCACTCGGAGGCCCCGCCAAAGTTTTTTTAATCAAATATTCTGGTCAAGCAGCAACCCTATTGGATTTTATATTATCAGAGCAATTTACAATTCCAGTAAACCATACTTTACTTTATAAATGTTGTATAAATTTTCAAGAGCGCTACAAATTTATTTCTCTGGTGGTTCTTTTTTTCAGGCCCAAGCACGCTGCCATCGAATTGGTCAATCCAAGGCAGTAAAGGTTTATCGTCTCATCACCAGAAACTCCTATGAACGTGAGATGTTGGACAAAGCTAGTTTGAAGTTGGGACTGGATAGGGCTGTGCTTCAAAGCATGAGTAGCAATAAAGACACTAGCGTCAATGGGGTAAGTGTTTGAGTTTTGTATGTATTTTCTTTGTTTTAATTATGTCAAAACATGCATAAAATAATAATGACTGAATTGAACAAACAAGGTTCACCAGTTTACCAAAAAGGAAATTGAAGATTTGCTAAGAAAGGGAGCTTATGCTGCTATTATGGATGAGAATGATGAAGGGAGCCGTTTCTGTGAAGAAGACATTGACCAGATCCTTCAGAGGAGGGCCACCACTATCACCATTGAGAGTGAGGGCAAGGGATCCACCTTTTCTAAGGCCAGCTTTGTGGCATCTGAAAATAGGACTGACATTGCTTTGGACGACCCAGAGTTTTGGCAGAAGTGGGCTCAGAAAGCAGACATTGACTTGGACACCATAAATAGGAAGGTAGGGATGTTTTTATTTGCTAAATATTCTTTTATTTACAGTATTGTCTATAAAATGCATTTTTCCAAACAAGAATCAGAAACTTTTACCTACAGTATATACAGTATAGTGTATCTATCTGTCCACTTATATACACACTATATGGCAAAGTATTCGCTCACCTGCCTTCACATGCAAATGAACAACATGCATTGAGTAATATCCAATTCTTAATCCATAGGGTTTGGCCCACCCTTTGCAGCTGTAACAGCTTCAACACTTCTTTGAAGGTTTCCCTCAAAGTTTAGGAGTGTATGAGAGAATGTTCAACCAGTCTTCCTGAAGCGCATTTGTGAGGTCAGACAATTATGTTGGACGAGAAGGCCTGGCACTGGTGCGCAGTCGAGTTGGAACTGGTGTGAAGTTGTTTTTCAGTCATTCTGCTCGGCCCCTTACTTCCAGTTAGGGAACTCCTAATGCTTCAGCACACCAAGACATTTTGGACAATTTGTGCAAACAGTTTGGGGACGGCCCCTTCCTGTTCCAGCATGACTGCGCACCAGTACACAAAGCAAGGTCCATAAAGTCATGGATAAGAGGGTTTGGTTGTGAAGAACTTGACTGGCCTACACAGAGTTCTGACTTGAACCCGATAAAACACCTTGGGGATGAATTGGACCGGAGACTGCAAGTCAGGCCTTCTCGTCCAACTTCATCTCGTCCAGATTCGGTTTTGACCTCACAAATGTGCTTCTGCATAAACACACTCCTAGACCTTATGGAAAGCCTTCCCAGAAGAGTTGAAGCTGTTATATCTGCAAAGGGTGGGCCAACATCAAATTAAACCCTATGGATTAAAAATTGGATGTTACTCATCTATATATAAAACACATCCCATGCTCGATAATAATAAAATTACATTATGCCAATAAGAATCAGTATATTATCTTACCACTAGCATGCCTCATCTTACACTTACATCCTGTTTCTTTCTTGTTCCTTTATTTTTGCCACTTTCTTTATAGAATACCCTTGTGATTGATACTCCACGTGTAAGAAAGCAGACACGACAGTTCTCTTCTCTTCGTGGGGAGGGTGGTGATCTTTCAGATTTAGACAGTGATGATGAGTATCCACCCCAAAATTCTCGGCAGGCCCGAGCCTCACGCCGTGCTGAGCGTCACTCTGGTGGTGGCTATGGTCGCACTGACTGCTTCAGAGTGGAGAAACACCTGCTGATTTATGGGTAGGCAACGTTTTTTTGTTGTAAAAAAAAAAAAAGGTTTGGTATTTAAAGTACTGTGACATGTAATAGCTATTTTAAGGCTTTAAGTTACTTTTTAAACAATAACTCTGCAATATTAATTATTAGGTGTCAAGTTTATATACAGTGAGGTCAATAAGTATTTGATCATCCTGTGATTTTGCAAGTTCTCTTACTTAGAAATCATGGAGGGGTCTACAATTTTCAGCATAGGTGCATTTCCACTGAGAGACAGAATCTATTGTATGATTTTTTATTTTTATTTTTTTAACAATTTATTTGTGAATTACTGTATCAAATAAGTATTTTATCACTTGAGTCAAAAAAATTTAATGTTTGGTACAGAAGCCTTTAACAATTACAGAGGTCAGACGGTTCCTGTAGTTCTTCACCAGGTTTGCACACACTGCAGGAGGGAGACTCGTCCATATAGATGTTCTCTGGATCTGTTAGGTTTCGGGGCTGTCGCTGAGTTTCGGCTCCCTCGAAAGATTTTCTATTGGATTTAGGTCTGGAGACTGGCTAGGCCAGTCTCCAGAAGCTTGATATGCTCCTCAGATAGCCACTCCTTGGTTTTCCTGACTGTGTGCTTTGGGTCATTGTCATGTTGGAAGACCCAGTCACGACCCATCTTTAATGCTCTGACTGAGGGACGAAGGTTTTTGCCCAATATGTCACAATACATGGCCCCGTTCATCCTCTTCTTAATACAGTGCAGTCGTCATGTCCCCTGTGCGGAAAAACACCCCCGGAGCATGATGCTTCAAGCCCCATGCTTCACTGTAGGTATGGTATTATTGGGATGATACTCCTCATTTTTCTTCCTCCAAACACGGCGAATGGAGTTCTAAAAAGTTCTACTTTGGTCTCATCTGACCACAGGACTTTCTTCCATGACTCCTCTGGATCATCCAGATGGTCCCTGGCAAACTTCAGATGGGCCTGGACATGGGCTGACTTAAGCAGGGGAACCTTCTGTGCGATGCAAGATTTTAAACCATGACGTTTTAGTATATTACTGATAGTAGACTTGGAAACGATGGTCCCAATTCTCTTCACAGTATTGACCAGCTCCTCCCGTGTAGTTCTGGGCTGGTTCGTCACCATTCTTAGCATCATTGATACCCCATGAGGAGAGAACTTCCGTGGGGCCCCAGTCCGAGGGACATTGACAGTCATCATTAGCCTCTTCCATTTTCTGACAATTGTTCCAACAGGTGTTCTTTTTTCACCAAGCTGCTTGGCAATTGCCCCGTAGTCCTTCCCAGCTTTGTGAAGGTCTACAATTTTGTCTCTTGTGTCTTTTGACAGCTCTTTGGTTTTGCCCATGTTGCTACTTAGACTTTGGATGATTGTGGAGTGCACAGGTGTCTTTATGACAGCATACAGGTACTACTAATTTTGAATCATGAGCAGAGTGTAGCTGGATTATTTAAATAATAGGTCTTTGAGCAAAATAACAGGTCTTTGAGGGTCAGAAATCTGGCTGATAAGCAAAGTGAACAAATACTTATTTGACACAGTAATTCAAAAATAAATTGTTAAAAAATCATACTATGTGATTTCCGGATTTTTCTTTTTAAATTCTGTCTCTCACAGTGGAAATGCACCTATGCTGAAAATTGTAGACCCCTCCATGATTTCTAAGTAAGAGAACTTGCAAAATCACAGGGTGATCAAATACTTATTGACCTCACTGTATATATTTGTTTTGAGAAAATCAGCTTTTTTACTCACATTGTAAACAACCAAACACACATTTAGTGGACTAAATCTGATTTTAAGTGTAATTGCAGCTTTACCAAATGGCTATAAGAAATAACTAATGCGTTTGTGTAGGTGGTAAAAAAACGTTTAACCAAATATTTTCTAATTCATCCTAGTCAGGACTAGTTATTATAAGGATTTCATCCATCTATTTTTCCAATTGGAAAGTTCAGGCTTTTTTCTGCTTTTGTTTCCAGATGGGGACGTTGGAATGATATCCTGTCCCATGCTAGGTGTAAGCGTCGTCTTGGAGAAAAGGATGTGGAAACTATATGCAGGGTCATTCTAGTCTTCTGTCTGCTACATTACCGTGGAGATGAAAACATTAAAAGCTTCATATGGGAGCTCATCACTCCTGCAGAGAATGGCCAGGAACAAAGTACCCTCCTCAATCACTCTGGTATGAGTTTAAAATCCAAAGTTAATTTCTAAAGCCAAAAGCAGTCAACAAGTACATTTAATTAATGAAAGTAAATTTAACAATAAGAAGAATATGTTCAAATTTAGTCAAACTTTTAAAAATATTTTCAACAAAGTTTGAGGTGAATGGTTGCTAAGAGTAACTTTGCGCCATGTAGATACAAGAATTTTCCTTCATTGGAACTAAAGGCCTAGCCTAAATCTGTTCTGGCATGACGGTCCTTTTGAGCACAACGAGAGGTCGATAAAGGCAAGGCTTTACAAGAGTTTGTTTGGAAGAACTTATGTGACATGAGTCCTTATCTTAATCCCGTAAAATATTTTTGGGATGAATTTCAGTGGCAGATGTGTACCAGGTCTCCTTACTCAACACCAATGTCCAGATTCACTAATGTTCTTGTAGCTGAATGGGAGAAAAAAATCCACAGACATTTTTCTTTTATGGTTTGCATTTTATTTGTATGGGCCCCTTGTTATAGAGATTTCAGGTGCACATAACACACACAGTACTGGGCTGGTAAGTATTTACCCCAAAATTCATGCAGGCCCAAGCCTCATGGCACTGATTAAGTCTACACTAATTGGGAGTTTGTGTTGACCATATTGTGTTACTGGTGCTGATTTCGATGATATCAGGAAACATCTAGCATTGCTCCCTATTGGATTTGCAGCGGGGGGCACAGATGACAAGGAAAAACAAAAAATGATTAGGCCTTAAACATGGTTCACACAAGTAAGCGAACGCAGACTCCTCGAACTATGCAAGACCAGTTACAAACATCATTACTTTCCTAAGCGTTTCACCAAAAAAAAATTATTTTATGCAAATGCTAGCTGCAATCTCACTGTTGCCTCTAGGGGTGCTCTGGTGCACGCTAGGACATCAACGTATTTATTGATCATCATCCAGAAATACTGAAACTCTTTCTCCTCATTAAAATGTATTTATTTGACTAAATAGATGAATTCCTTGTCTTTCCTCTCTATGACTGTTTCAAAGGTCACCCTTTCTTTTTTTTTATCAAAACAAATGGGTCTAACAATACCCCAACAATTAAAACACACAAACATGACGTTAAAAAAAAAAAAACTTTTTTCCAAAACTAGCCAAAGTTAAAACAGTAATTTGTGTAAAACAGGTGAATAGAAGTTGTATTTTGCTTTAAGGTAAGTAAAATACCTGGATAATACCACCCGCTTATCAGCCCCTATCTGTTTTTTTATTATTATTAAAGTCTCAATTTTTAAAAACTATCAAAAGATTCATGCTTCTCCAGTAGCTCCAGAAGGCCAGCCGTCACCCCTCTGAGCCAAGCCGCCACTGCAGAGCTCTGGTTAAAGAAAATACTAATAATTTATTAATACTCAATAAATACTTTGATGTCCTAGCGTGCACCAGAGCACCCCTAGCGGCAACAGTGAGATTGCAGCTAGCATTTGCATAACATTAAACATTTTGGGGGGGGGGGGGGGGGCGGCGCTGATAAATCCAGGACCACTGTGCCTCTCTATTGTTTTTCACCGTCATTCTTAGTACGTTATGAAGTCCGGCGATTAAAATGGAATGTATGTGTAACCCCCCAGCCTACTTGAAGAATATCTCATTTACAAGACAAAAGACGGTCAGAGGTGTGAATGCATGTCTCTGCTTTCCTCTGCGGTGTGCTTTTGTGCTTTAGGTTCTTTGGGGTGCATTTCTAAATTCAATCTGTCTGAATCTGTACAAATGCAGTTGGGAAAATCATGTTTGAGAAAACAACACATTCTGCAAAGTTGAGCTTGGAAACAAAACTGAGTTTTTACCCCTCCTCAGGGTCACTCTGATCATTTTGATTCATGCATATTTTCTCACACATCTCATTCTCATTTGTCTAATTGTCTTTTAATTATGTAAAGCTGCTTTGCGATAGTAACCGCTGTTTAAAGCGATATATAAATAAATCCGATATTACTAAACAAATCCTGGAGTGTGTGTGTGCCTGCACGTGTGTGTGAGAGAGAGAGAGAGATCTTCTATGCGACACAAATAGCGTACAATAAACAATGTGTGCGTTATGTGTTTAATATAACTGATCAGTTTCTGTAACATACGTTGTAAGACCATAGGAGCGTTATATGAATACAAATTTTGTATATATATTTTTAAATGTTCAAATAAAATGTGATTTTCAGAGTATATAATTTGTTGTATCATCTGATTTCAGCGTTAGCTGATTTTGTGATTGAGACCCAGGGGTTACATTGAAATAATTTTTTATAAGTAGTAGTAAGCCAGGCTTTAGTAAACTTGGACAAATCACAATATGAGCTCCCTTTCTTGCAACACGCACACACAGATAGCACATCAAATTGAGTAAAACAAAATGAAACTAGGGCAAAAAATATAAGCAGTGAAAATACAGTACTATACTGTTGGCATTGGCTGATTTTAGTGATGATTGAGACCCCTGGGTTTAATTTACAATACAACAATTATTATTATTATTATTAATAACCGTGGTAGTAGTAGTAGTAATCCACATTATAAGCTCTCTCTCCCTCTCACACACAGCACATGAAACTGTATAAAACCAAATGAAACTAGGGCAAAAATATAAGCAGTGAAAGATAAAGTAGTATACTGGAGGTGATCCCTGTCCTGCTATAACAGGCGCTAATCCTCTGGAACTTTTTAGTTGTTTTAGGATTTTTTTCAAGTGTGAACGTTTATTTGGATTTAATCGTCGCTGCTGCCTTTTCTATTCACAGTTGTGATAAGTGATTAATGCCCCATCATATTTTCTGATGGAAGTATGTTATCTATGGGCAGATATTTGTTCCAGATATTATGTGCCATTAATCGCTTTTGTTATGCCAATTTTTGACTATTAGTGAAAAAAACATCAACAAAAACATCATCAAAAATATAATGAAAACAAACCCAAACAGAAGTTACACTTTGAGCTTTACTTTGCAAATGGAACTAAATACTTAAAGTAAACGTTTAATGTAAATACTAAAACTAAATAAAATACACCATAATGTAAAATAGATCAACTGCCTGCCGAACACCAAGTTTAAAACTAGTCACAGAAGCACTTTTTTTTAGCAATGAAACACATCTGATAACATTGTTGTTGTTGTTGTTGTTTTGTTTGTTGGTTTGTTTTTATTTTTTAAATCCTTAATAACTGCTTCTAAGTCATCTGGAATCGTTTCTGAACCATCTATGCTATTTTATATACAGCTACAAATGCAACTAGCTCCTAACACAAGGCTGAATTCCAAATTGCTTTCAACCGTTTACCAAGGGCACTACTTAGTGTATGGAACAAGGGATTGTACTCTCTATTCATCTAATGCTATTTGGGATTCAACCCAGGAACAGGAAAAATAAGAGGTATTGTATAACAGTCAATGCGCCACCTGGCGGAATTATACAGCATTGCAACCACCTTATTATAAAGCAGATGGGGGCGTTTATGGGGCGGGGCATCGAATGTTGATGTGGGCATCGCGGGGGATCACATTCTATGTAGGGGCAATGCAAGGAATTGTCACGGATCGTGCAAGGTCCTTTCACGGAACAGCCGGCTGTTTGAAATCTGTATACCCTCTTGCGTTGTATGTTCTGACACAGCTTGCAAGCCTCTGCCAAGGGGGTAAATTTGAGATTTCTACCAAATTCTCACTCTGCGCTAGAATCTTGGAGTTGAACTCAATGTTAAGTCTATGGGATTTTTTTCACCCCCGTTAGAAAAGTCATGTCAAGCACCTTAATCCCAAACAAGCCGCACAATTTGACACCGTTTTCATGGGTCTACGACAAACCGTACGGGACTAGTTAAGGTCCGCATTATATGTCAAAGGGCCAAATTTGGGCACCTCTTGCCCCTCAGGGGTAAAAACTACACCCTCTTACGGGGTATGTTCTGGCACAGCTTGCAAGCCTCTTTATACATTAACTGGCCCTAACTGCCCTGCAGGAGCAGTTAACCGCCCACCTCTTAGAAAAGACATATCTCCTCATTCCCGAATATGCCGCCCGATATGACACCTTATTCATGGGTCTACGCGAACGGTGCGGGACTAGTTACATGCCAAGCTTTTGTACGGAAGAAGAAAAAAAAAGAAAAATAATAAGCCTGTGAGATAATAATAGTGCTTCACAAGCACCCCTAATACACATTCATCCACAGATGCCATGTTTGTCTGAGCTTTCAGTAGCTTATATTGCCATATTTTTTCCCAGTTTAAGTCACCAGCACCACAGCTAATATTCTAATGTTAAAATTAGTAAACAGCCATGGATGAATAAGAAGATTGCTGTGGATTTTTTTAGTCAAACACAGAACTAACGTCTGCTCTTAAATTTTATTTGTTTTATTTGTACAAATACCCAGATATCACTTGAAGCCTCAGGATTACAATAGTACCTCAGTTACTCATATGTCCAAAAATGTCAACAATTTCAATGACTTTAACCTCTTGGAGGAAATTATAGAAAACTATCAATTTAAATATAAATCTAGAATGGACTAGAAAATAAACATTTCTTTAATGTTCTGCAACTCTAATCAGTGTTATGCTCAAAAATCAGCTTAAAAGCCAACACAGACAGCATACCCATTAGTATCAGGACTTCACAATCTCAGCACTAATTGAAGTCCTAGGTAAAATATATATAAAATAATAGTGAAATCCTTCTTTGTTTCTATGTATTAGAAATTAAGTTAGTGGCAATCAAACACATGCATACAGTGTACACTCCATACACTGGATGAATACATATATGGAGATACTGGTATATGGGTATACTGACATACATATAAGCATTATCATAAAAGAAAACACAAGTCAATTCGAGTAAATTTATAGCTTGACAGGGAGAGGGAAAAGGAGAGAGGAGAGAGCAGAAAATAAGGAGAGATGGCAGTTGGGTATGGTCGGTCAACATGTATAAGGTCAATGTATATTTAGTGCAAAGTGCAAGCAGGGACTCCCTGAGATGTAAAGCAACCAATCACCTCACTGTCAACAAACCTTAGTGATCAATGAGAGTGGGGAAGACAGCATCTAAACATACCAGTTCACCAGAATACTCTACGTCCATGAGTCCCCCAGATCTGCTCCTTTACCTAAGG
>JAAGKR010000827.1:147309-160391 GCA_011419295.1 Clarias macrocephalus
TGAGCTTTCAGTAGCTTATATTGCCATATTTTTTCCCAGTTTAAGTCACCAGCACCACAGCTAATATTCTAATGTTAAAATTAGTAAACAGCCATGGACAATTTGGATGAATAAGAAGATTGCTGTGGATTTTTTTAGTCAAACACAGAACTAACGTCTGCTCTTAAATTTTATTTGTTTTATTTGTACAAATACCCAGATATCACTTGAAGCCTCAGGATTACAATAGTACCTCAGTTACTCATATGTCCAAAAATGTCAACAATTTCAATGACTTTAACCTCTTGGAGGAAATTATAGAAAACTATCAATTTAAATATAAATCTAGAATGGACTAGAAAATAAACATTTCTTTAATGTTCTGCAACTCTAATCAGTGTTATGCTCAAAAATCAGCTTAAAAGCCAACACAGACAGCATACCCATTAGTATCAGGACTTCACAATCTCAGCACTAATTGAAGTCCTAGGTAAAATATATATAAAATAATAGTGAAATCCTTCTTTGTTTCTATGTATTAGAAATTAAGTTAGTGGCAATCAAACACATGCATACAGTGTACACTCCATACACTGGATGAGTACATATATGGAGATACTGGTATATGGGTATACTGACATACATATAAGCATTATCATAAAAGAAAACACAAGTCAATTCGAGTAAATTTTATATAGCGCTTTTAACAATTGACATTGTCGCCAAGCAGCTTTACACAATCAAAAGAAGTAAGTTTGTATGCAATGTGAATGTGTATGAATCAAAATGATAAGATTGTCCCTGATGAGCAAACCGAGGGCGACGATGGCAAGGGAAAACTCCCTGAGATGGTAATAGGAAGAAACCTTGAGAGGAACCAGACTCAACAGGGAACCCATCCTCATCTGGGTGATAATGGATAGCAGGGATTGATCAGCATAATAATGTGCAAGACTGGAAGTTCAGTATAACAGGAGATGTGTTAAAATTAAAAGGAGTCCAGTTTGTTCCTGTAGGCTCAGGTAGACTGTAGGAAATACCAGTCCTGAGCTATCGAACAACTGAAGTCACAGGTCCCCAGAGAACAGCTGTCAGCATCAATCGAGGACAGGACAGTCTTCGTGGAAACCATCCCCAGCCACCACACAAATCCATGCGACGAGATCTCCAACCAGAAGCAGGACTCCAGGACGGATTAGACGGGTCCAGAGGGCAGAGCGGTCTGGATCACTGGCGACTCAGGAGCGACATGTATAGCTTGACAGGGAGAGGGAAAAGGAGAGAGGAGAGAGCAGAAAATAAGGAGAGATGGCAGTTGGGTATGGTCGGTCAACATGTATAAGGTCAATGTATATTTAGTGCAAAGTGCAAGCAGGGACTCCCTGAGATGTAAAGCAACCAATCACCTCACTGTCAACAAACCTTAGTGATCAATGAGAGTGGGGAAGACAGCATCTAAACATACCAGTTCACCAGAATACTCTACGTCCATGAGTCCCCCAGATCTGCTCCTTTACCTAAGGCTAATCTATTTACAAAAATGCATTCTGTACTAACTGAAGCTTGTTTATACACCTAGTTGAACAACCAGACAGTAAGGCGTTACAATAGTCCAACCTAGAGGTGATAAAAGCATGAACTAGTTTTTCTGCATCATTTAGTGACAATATGTTTCTTATCTTGGCAATATTTCTAAGGTGAAAGAAAGCTATCCTGGTAATATTATCTACATGTGCTTCAAATGAAAGGCTGGAATCTATAATCACACCAAGGTCTTTTACTGTTGCATTTGATGGAACAGAAAGGCCATCTAAAGTTAGTGTGATCAGAAAGCTTACTTCTAGCTACTTGTGGTCCTATGACTAGAACTTGTGTCTTATTAGGATTAAGCAGAAGAAAATTATTCAACATCCAATCTCTTACTGTATGTCCTGCACACACTGCTCAGTTTTAGCAAACTGTTTTTTTTTTCCTCATCTGGTTTTGCTGAGACATATAAGTTTGTGTCATCAGCATAACAATGAAAACTAATACCATGTTTACGAATTATGTTGCCCAGAGGAAGCATGTAAAGGGAAAAAAGCAGTGGGCCTAAAACTGAACCCTGTGGAACACCAAACTCCACTTGAGAACATGAGGAATGGTCACCATCTAAATTTACAAACTGATAACGCTCAGTCAAATAGGATCTGAGCCACAAGAGGGCACTTCCCATAATTCCTACTATCTTTTCTAATCTGTGAAGGAGAATACTATGATCAATGGTGTCAAAAGCTGCACTGAGGTCCAGTAACACAAGTATAGTGACGCAGTGACTGTCTCTGTTCTGTGATGAGGCCTAAATCCTGACTGATACAGTTCATTTATGCTATTTCTGTGTAGATGTGAACATAACTGCTGTAATACTACCTTTTCCAGAATCTTGGAGATAAAGAGAAGGTTTGATCGGCCTATAATTAGAAAGCTGACAGGGGTCAGGGTTTCTTGATTAGCGGTTTAATAACGGCTAATTTAAAGGATTTGGGGACATACCCACTACTGAGTGAACAGTTAATTACTTCCAACAGGGGTTCTATTATTGCTGGTTTGAGAAAATGTGTCGGTATAGGATCTAATATACAGATTGACGATTTTGAAGAAAAGATGGGTGAAATTAGTTTTTACAGCACTTACTATCACTAGGAAAACCATATGAAAGTTGAAATCAAAGAATAACATTTTTACATCATTAGAAAAACCTAATGATCGACTACAAAACATTAAACAGAAAAACATTAAACAAAACATTAAAAATAGGGCAAAATCACCTTGAATCACCTTGTAAAATGTCAATACAGTCCTTATAGACAAACCACAAAACCATAACACCCAATTCAAGTATAATGCTCAGAAACACATGAAACTAAATTACTTTTGCACACACACACCACACCCACAGAAACTGATGTTGGTGTTATCCTAATCAACTCAACTGACATTTCTACTACTCTTTGCACAACCCTTAATTCAATTCAGTTCAGTTTTATTTGTATAGGTTAACATTGGACATTGTTGCAAAGCAGCTTTACACAATCAAAAGAATTATATAAGTTTGTATGAGAAGTGAACATGTATTAATCAAAATAAGAATGTCCCTGATGAGCAAGCTGAGGACGATGGCGACAGTGGCAAGGAAAAACGTCCTGAGATGGTAATAGGAAATCTTGAGAGGAACCAGACTCAGCAGGAAACCCATCCTCATTTGGGTAAAACAGACAGCAGGGATTGATCTGCATCATACTGTGTGAGATTGGAAGTTCAGTATAACACGAGATGTGATCAAGTTAAAATTGAGTCCAGTTTGTTATTGGAGGCTCAGGTAGACTGTAGGAAACTCCAGTCCTGAACTATTGAGCGACTAAAGTCACAAGTCCTCAGAGAACAGCTGTCTGCATCAGCCAAGGACAAGACCATCTTTGTGGAAAAGTGGAACCGACATGCATCTCAGACAGACCACACGGGGTCTGGTTAGCGATGAGATCTCTAACCAGAAGCAGGACATCAGGATAAGTCAGACAGCTCCAGGTGGCAGAGGGGGTCTGGATCACTGGCAGCTCAGGAGCGACATGTATAGCTCGACAGAGAGACAGGTAGAGGGGGAAAAAGAGAAAGGAAGAGAGAGCAGAAAAGGAGGAGAGATAAGTTGGGTAAGGTCACAGTCAAACAATGTATAAGGTAAATGTATATTTAGTGCAAAGTGCAAGCAGGGACTCCGGCAGGACTATCTATAACAGCATAACTAAAAGGGAGAGCCAGAAGGAAACACAGACATGAGGGCTCCCTGAGATGTAAAGCAACCAATCACTTCACTGTCAACAAACTGAGTCATCAATGAGTGTAGGGAAGACAGCATCTAAACATACCAGTTCACCATAATACTCTACGTCTGTGAGTCCCCCAGATCTGCTCCTTTACCTAAGGCTAATCTATTTACAAAAATGTTTGGCTAAATAAATAGGTTTTTAGTCTAGACTTAAACACAGAGACTGTGTCTGAGTCTCGAACATTAATAGGAAGACTATTCCATAACTTTGGGGCTTTGTAAGAAAAAGCTCTGCCCCCTGCTGCAGTTTTCATAATACGTGGTACTGACAGGCAGCCTGCATTCTTTGATCGAAGTAGGCGTGGCAGATCGTAAGACACTAGCAGTTCACTCAAATACTGTGGCGCAAGACCATTTAGTGCTTTAAATGTAGTTTAAAAGTAGTATCTTAAAATCGATGTGAAATTTCACAGGGAGCCAATGCAGTGTAGATAAGATAGGGGTGATGTGCTCGTATTTTCTGGTTCTAGTGAGGACTCTCGCTGCTGCATTCTGGACTAGCTGAAGCTTGTTTATGCACCTAGTTGAACAACCAGACAGTAAGGCGTTACAATAGTCCAACCTAGAGGTGATAAAAGCATGAACTACTTTTTCTGCATCATTTAGTGACAATATATTTCATATCTTGCCAATATTTCTGAGGTGAAAGAAAGAATGCTATCCTGGTAATATTATCTACATGAGCTTCAAATGAAAGGCTGGGATCTATAATCACACGAGGTCTTTGACTGTTGCACTTGATGGAACAGGAAGGCCATTTAAAGTTCGTGTGATCAGAAAGCTTGCTTCTAGCTGCTTGTGGTCCTATGACTAGAACTTCTGTATTATCAGGATTAAGCACAACATCCAATCAGGATTAATTAATGTCCAATCTCTTATGTCCTGCACATATTGCTTAACTTTAGTAGGCTGTTTTTTCTCATCTGGTTTTGCTGAGACGTATAACTGTGTGTCATCTGCATAACAATGAAAACTAATACCATGCTTACGAATTATGTTGCCCAGAGGAATCATGTAAAGAGAGAAAAGCAGTGGGCCTAAAACTGAACCCTGTGGAACACCAAACTCCACTTTAGAACATGCAGAGTGGTCACCATTTAAATCTACAAACTGATAACGATCAGCCAAGTAGGATCTGAGCCACGAGAGGGCCGTTCTCTTAATTCCTACTACATTTTCTAAACTGTGAAGGAGAATACTATGATCAATAGTGTCAAAAGATGCACTGAGGTTGAGTAAGACAAGTGTAGTAATGCACCCCTGATCAGAGGCCAATAGGAGGTAATTTACTACTTTAATGAGTGCTGTCTTTGTGCTGTGATGAGGCCTAAATCCTGACTGATACAATTTGTTTATGCTATTCCTATTTAGATATGAACATAGTTGCTGTGCTCCTGTCTTTTCCAGAATCTTAGAGATAAAAAGGGAGGTTTGATATTGGCCTATAATTGGACAGATGACAAGGGTCAAGGTCAGATTTCTTAATTAGTGGTTTAATAACCACTAGCAGACGGTAGGTTTAGCCTCTGTCTGTCTGCTCCCTGGCTTTGTGCTCTGGATTTTCACCAATTAACTAGCCCTCTTCTGAGACTATGCGCTGTACTACAAGAAATGAGAGCAGCACCTTCCCGAGAGGGATGGACACCGTCCCGCCCTAACAGGCCAGCTTTGCCCTCAAAGGTCTTCCAGTTATCTATAAAACCCACGTTATTTTCCGAGCACCACCTGGACATCCAGCGGTTCAGCGGCCATAACCTGCTGTAAGCCACGTCTCATTGGGATGGGGCCAGAGCAAACTACTTCATCGGACATCGCCTTCGCTAGTTTAAACACCTCTGTAAAGTTACTCTTACTAACCTCTGACTGATGAAGGCATATATTGTTAGCTCCAGCATGTACCACTATCTTGGAGAACCTATTCTGTCCTAGAGTCCAGTGCTCTGGCTCCTGGGATACACCAACCCAATGCCGCTGGCGCCCCTAAAGGTCTAGCTAATTTTACGTGCCTCAGTATGGAGTTTCCTATAACCAGAGCTCTTTCAGGATTCTCAGCGGGTGCATCACTGAGGAGAGCAAACTTGTTGGACACGTGACACGCAGAAGAGGTGTGCTCCGGCCTTAGCGTTAATTTTGGCGTTAACTTTTTTCGCCCCGCTGTGAGGGCTCTAATGCCGGAGTCGGGGGCTGGTTATCTCCGCCTGCGGCACCCAGACTTTCCGCTACGGGAATAACAATGCTCTCGCTCTCTAACCCTCTCCGCTTGTTCTTAGATGAGGAGATACCCGCGTTGTCCAAAAAAGCGCAAAAAAAAACGGAAAAAGGCAAAAGTCCCATAGTAGTAAAATTAAAAACTAGTTAATATTGTTATTTAGTATAGATGGAAAAAGACAGTATAATTTAAACGCTGATACAAACAAACGAGGAACTTTCGCGGTAACAATACGAAAACAGGAAGCTACCCGATTAACCGTTTCATGCTCATTAATTTACTTGTTCGTATATTTCCTCATCAACTGATCTCTATTATGTCTAATACTATATCAACCCTTAAATATGAGGAACATTTAAGTCAAACCAGTTTACTTTTGTGGGGTAGCATATTATGTTTATTGGTATTGATTCAGTGATATGTTTTTCATTGGACTGTTAATGAAATTGGTTGTTTTGAGCATTCCATGCAAGGATCTTTACTTTATTTTCTTGATATTTAAGTAGTTGAGTGTTAAAGGCATTGCTAAAGGGCCCAGCAGCCACAGATTTTTGGTGCTGATATTTAAACTGACAACTTCCTAATTCGTATCCCAGAGCCTTAACCACTAAGCTACGACTGCACCCATATAAACCCGTGCACTTGCACGGCAGTATGTAAATGCTGCCATGCAGTGCTTGTGAAGATGGCTAGGACTATGTAAACTTCTCAGTCCAAAGGCAGAGTGGGGAGACCAAGAAAGTAGCTTACAAATCTGTGATAAATCATCTTTATTAAACAGGAAGTATTATTGAACACTCACTCTCAAACTATGAAAGTAAATCATGTAAGAAATTGTTTTTTTGTGTAGTAATTTAGAAATATTAACCCGCCATCTACCCGAGTATTTCCCCACCATTGAGCTGGCCAAACAGACCAAAAACATTTGCAAAAATCAACCATTTAGTTTTTACCCGCTTACAGTATTCCTGAAACACCTCAGTTATGAGAAAGTCTAGATTTAGGCATGGGGGCTGCACAAACCAGCACAAAACATTAAATAATCTACTTGGCTAAGAGGGACCTAAGAACTGCATCAACGGCATTAACATTTGCAAAAACTTGCTGGTGTGTTCCAGCCACTTTGTGCTCGACTGCTTTACCAATTGGGCAGCACAACGCTGGCCAGGCCACCAGACTTTTCCTAAAAGATGGATCAGTGCTAAATTTCCCTGGACAGACTTCAAACATGGACAATGTAAGAAGTTTAGGAATAAATGATCTTTGTGCTGTACCACATATCATAAGCTAACAACAGAGGTAAATGTTAATAGTAAATTACTTGTAAAATTATCGTTGTGTCATTAGCTAAAATTCCAGTCCAAGTATGATGTTATGTAAGTTACTGTAGATTGAAAAGTAGCACCTCTGTGTTATCAAAGCTGTTTGTTGCTTCATCAAAGTTTTTTAATCATTCATAAGAATCTAGGTCATGGTTAGGGATGTGCGAGTAAAGTAAACAAAACATGAAAATGACTGACAGAGCAATGAGTAAGTGACTGACTAAAGTTCACATTGACCCACTAACAAATCTTTAAAGTTGAAATTAAGTATCTTTGTTCAAATGATTTGAGCAATAGAGATTGGGGGGGCGGGAATACTCGGTTATGGATTACAATTCGTTTGTGTGCAGATTTCATGCATCACTAATGTATCACAAAAATCACTAATAAAAAAAATTATAATGGAGATGAACCAATCAAACAGCTAAATACCAGAAAAGCTGGTTTCAGTTTGACTGGCCAGGACGGTAATCGATTAATCAGTCTTGTATACACTGCTCAAAAAAATAAAGGGAACACTTAAACAACACAATGTAACTCCAAGCTAATCACACGTCTGTGAAATCAAGCTGGCCACTTAGAAAGCAACACTGAATGATCAATTTCACATGCTGTTGTGCAAATGGAATAGACAACAGGTGGAAATTATAGACAATTAGCAAGACACCCCCCCCAATAAAGGATTGGTTCTGCAGGTGGTGACCACAGACCACTTTTCAGTTCCTCTGGCTGATGTTTTGGTCATTTTTGAATGCTGGCGGTGCTTTCACTCTAGTGGCAGCGGAGTCTACAACCCACACAAGTGGCTCAGGTAATGCAGTTCATCCAGGATGGCACATCAATGCAAGCTGTGGCAAGAAGGTTTGCTGTGTCTGTCAGCGTAGTGTCCAGAGCATGTAGGCACCATCAGGAGACGTGGAGGTGGCCGTAGGAGGGCAACAACCTAGCAGCAGGACTGCTACCTCTGCCTTTGTGCAAGGAGGAACAGGAGGAGCACTGCCAGAGCCCTCCAAAATGACCTCCAGCATGCCACAAATGCATGTGTCTGCTTAAACGGTCAGAACCAGACTCCATGAGGGTGGTATGAGGGCCTGACGTCCACAGGTGGTGGTTGTGCTTACAGCCCAACACTGTGCAGGACGCCTGTGAAGAGCACAGGGCACCTGGCGAATTTGCCAAGATTGCTCTTCACAGATGAAAGCAGGTTCACACTGAGCACATGTGACACAAGTGACGGTGTCTGTAGGCGCCCTGTAGAACGTTCTGCTGCCTGCAACATCCTCCAGCATGACCGCTTTGTCAGTGGGTCAGTAATGGTGTGGGGTGGCATTTCTTTGGAGGGCCACACAGCCCTCCATGTGCTCGCCAGAGGTAGCTTGACTGCCATTAGGTACCAAGATGAGATCCTCAGACCCCTTGTCTGAGGATGCACTCTGGTCTTGTCTTGCTCCTGACTGTCCCACTCCCCTTGGCTTTGACTTGGTCTTTACTGCTTAAAGTCTAGGTCTTGTCTTGGTCTCGGTTTAGGTTGTCTTGACTACAACAGTAGTAGTGGTAGCACAAATACAAAAAATTAAGTTCTTGTATGCACTCTATAAAGGAGCTTCGGCTCCTTTAGCTTGAATTATTGCATCCATGTGACAGGTCATGTAGGTGATCAGGCACTGCTGATGTTTTATTGAAGAAAATATTCTTTTGATGGCATGTTTCAGCTCCTCCTATACTGTAGGTGTTTCTCATCTTCCTTTTGAAAATGGGCCACAGATTCTCTATGGGGTTCAGGTCAGGCATTGACCAATCAAGCATGGTAATATCATGGTCAGCAGATCTGTTAACTTATTTTGGCACTGTGGGCAGAAAAAGCGCCCTTCGTTAGCAGAAGGAAACATGAAGTTCTCTAAAATGTGAATCAACAGCTGTTGAATCGCACACTGTGGGAAATTTTACACTGGACTTGAAGCAACTTGGATTCTGTGCCATTTCAGATTCTATGATCCAATTTTCAAGTAACTGCAAAATTTACTTTAATCTGGAAAGTGGGCTTTTGGCCAATTATTAACGGTCCAGTGTTTTCTTTCTGGCTCAGGTAAGCTGCTTTTTATGTTGTCTCTGGTTCAGGTGTGGCTTGATACTAGAAATGCAACAGGTATAGCCCATTTCCTGAAAACATTGGGATGTGTTAGCTCTTGATGCACTGGCTCCAACCTTCTGTCAGCTCTCTAAGGTCTTGAATCAGCTTTGTTGTACCATTTTTAAGCCTACTTTCTTAATCCCTGTTGCTTGTGCACCTTTTCCTACCACATTTTTCCCTTACAGTCAACTTTTCATGAATATTATTCAATACACCACTCTGCAAATACCTACAACGATGAACTCTTGTGACTATATTCTGGACAACTCGGCAGTCTTTCCCGTTTGTACCGACCTTGTCCGAGACATTTGCAGTATTTATACCATATGAATAATAAATTTTACTCCAACTCAAAATTGAATATTCTAATATTTTGAGATACCAGATTTCACGCCAATCTCAGAGAAATTTCTTTTTTTCCTGTTAAAACGGTGTTTCCGCTGTGTTTGTGTGTCCGTTTGTTGTGCAGCTTAAAAAGTGATTTCTTTAGTATGCTCTCATGCCAATGTCAGAGAGATTTCTTTTTTTTTCTGTTTCCGTTGTGCGTGTGTTGTGTCGGGATTTATTTGTACTTTTCTTTAAAGATAAAGTGCAGATGAATTTGTTTTATTTTCATTTTATAGATTGTATTAATAATTATGTATTTAATTTTTGGGGCTGTTGAACGAATAATTTGAGTTTTTATTATTTCTTATGGGAAAATGATGATTTGGTTCACGAGTGTTTTGGAACACGAGCCCACTTCCGGAATGAATTATGCTCGTAATCCAAGGTTCCACTGTACATATTTCAGAAAGAAACTTTCGTGGCAAAATACACTTGAATTGTTACAGAAAAAGTTATTCAACTTTTTCATGCCATAACCAGTGAGTGAATACGGGCAATTTTCATTGGCTTTATAGTTATAGTCTGATTTTATACAAGTTTAACTTTTTAACATGTAACTTATTTTATTTATGTGTTTTATTTTGTGTATCTGTCCCATAATAAATGACTAAGGAAGTAGGGCTTTTTTATTACCTCTTTTTATTTTTATGATTATTTTTTAAACACTAGAGAAAACAGGAAGTGTTTCAGTGTTTCATTCTCAGATGAACTGAAAAACAGGAAATATCTTAGGTGTGCCAGTAATTGTTGCACATGTGGTTTTGTGAGTTGAGTGTGCGCTAACTGACAAAATGCAGTGCCTTGAAAAATATTTATACCCCTTGAACTTTTCCACATTTTAACGCTTTACACCCACGAACACAAATGTATTTTATTGGGATAATTGTGAAGTGGAAGAAAAATGAAAAATGGTTTTAAAATCGTTTTTACAAATATAAGTCTGAAAAGTCTGGCGTGCATTTGTATTCAGCCTCCTTTACTTTAATGCCTTTACCTAAAATCCAGTGGAGCCAATTATACAAGTCATCAAAGTCCACCTGTGTGCAATTGTTAGAGAATATAAGTGAACAGACAGCATTATGAAGCCAAAGGAACACACCAGACAGGTCAAGGATAAATTTGTGTAGACGTTTAAAGCAGGGTTAGGTTATTAAAAAAAAAAAAAAAAAATCCAAACTTTAAACAATTCACAGAGCACGGTTTAATTCATCATTCGAAAAAATAGAAGGACCTGTCTGGTGTGTTCCTAAGCACGTAGGACTGTTACGCTATTTAATCTTTGTCAGGTAACATTTCTTATTACCACCTTTATCTTCTCCATACCTTATAGTTGTTTAGCCATGTATGCATGTCCACTACTGAAATGTTGCAAAATTTATATGGTCCTTATATTATAACCTTATATTATATTATAACCTATGGCTATATAGGAGGTATTTCACAGAATTAGCATTGAGCTGTCATTGGATAACATAGTTAATCGGTCCCTTTATTATTGTATGTGTTATGTCAAGATCGGTCAACTATTCGGGCACAATTTATTACCCGTGCTTATACCCTGCTGTCACAGCTTGTGACCGTATTTAAATTATTATTTTTTTAAACCGTTTACAGGCCTGTCCATTCCTGTGCCCCGTGGAAGAAAAGGGAAAAGAGTCAAGGCTCAGAGCTCTTTTGATGTGCAAAAGGCGGAGTGGATTCGCAAGTATAACCCAGATACTCTTTTGCTGGATGACGGCTATCGCAAGCACCTCAAACACCAGTGTAACAAGTATGTGTTCTTTGTTTAATGTCAATTCCTTTTAAGGCAACTTTTAATCTTGTAGCATCTCTTTATAATAACACTTGTTCCCAGGGTATTGCTGCGAGTACGTATGCTATACTACCTGAAACAGGAAGTTATTGGAGAACATGTCAATTCTATACTTGAAGGAGCTGACAGCAGGTCTCAGGCATCACTACATTTCTTTTTCAAGCTTTTATCCATCTCAAGGTTTACACATATAATCTAACATGATTCTTTATTCAGGGAAATTGACATTTGGCTCCCTGAAATGGAACAACAGGATGTTCCATCAGGCTGGTGGGATGCAGAGGCTGATCGATGTTTGCTTATTGGAGTGTTCAAACATGGTAAGCAGATTGTTTTGTCTTAGTGTCCCTTTTTAGTTGAGGGGATATTGAAGAAAAGAAATTAAATGCATCATGCCTGCCCTCCCTCTCTCTTCTATCTTCGTTAGGATACGAGATGTACACCACAATGCGTGCAGATCCCTGTCTATGTTTCCTGGAGAGATGTGGTCGCCCTGATGACCAGGAAATAAAAGCTGAGCAGCATTCAGCAGATCCAGATTTGAGAGATGGGTAACCTGCTAATTTTTATTTTTTCCATGAATAGCAACTATTCAGATGCATCAAATATTTGATCCGATTTAATTACTTGTTTTATAGAGGTGCTTATGATAAGTTTTCAGAGGATCCAGAATTCAAGCCTGTAATGAGGCACAGCAAAGAAGTGTATGAAGAGGTAAGGTCTCTTATTACATTGAAATAGGCCATCAGATCTGATCCTGCATCTGCATTCCAGCTACATGACTTTTTCCTTTAGGAATGTAACAGTATGATATTTCTGTATTTGGCTGTTAAAGGCCGCTGTATTAACAGCAGTGTAACAAATAAATGTGCATACATGTTTCCCTTTTTCCTGTGGTCATATGTTTGGTCACACCACTAGTGTGGTCAACATTGATAGTAAGCATTACAGTTATCTGAATTACGAGCCCAGTCGTGTAACCAAGCTCCTCAAAACCGTTATAAAGGGAAATGTAACAATCGGTGAACTATTTTAACAACTTTAAATTACAACTTTAAATTATTGAGAATTATACTGTATGATGTATGTAAATTGTAACCACAAAATTGTTGTTGGTCTTAGTTACAGCAACAGGTTCTTGCCTTATTCGGATCTTTTTGTTTACAGACCATTATTATTTTCTTAGCATCACTGTTGAAGTGACAAATTTGAGGCCAGACAGTCCCATCCTCTTTCTTTTAAATTAACAATGTTAGAACAATGGATTTGTTCAAAGCTATGAAATATGTAGAAACAGTTAAATCCTTTTTTTATTAAAGGTAGGACAAAATCCAACTTCTTGACTTCCATAGTAAAAATGGAAGTGTGTATATGAAAGT
>JAAGKR010000828.1:0-58665 GCA_011419295.1 Clarias macrocephalus
AAAATTGGGAAAACTTTGAAAGTGTCCCTAAGTGCAGTCACAAAAACCATCAAGCGCTACAAAGAAACTGGCTCACATGCGGACCGCCCCAGGAAAGGAAGACCAACAGTCACCTCTGCTGCGGAGGATAAGTTCATCCGAGTCACCAGCCTCAGAAATCGCAGGTTAACAGCAGCTCAGATCAGAGAGCAGGTCAATGGCACACAGAGTTCTAGCAGCAGACACGTCTCTAGAACAACTGTTAAGAGGAGACTGTGTGAATCAGGCCTTCATGGTAGAATATCTGCTAGGAAACCACTGCTAAGGACAGGCAACAAGCAGAAGAGACGCGTTTGGGCTAAAGAACACAATAAAGAACACAATAAAGAAAACTCTTTGAATGAGAAGGTGTGTCCAAACTTTTGGTCTGTACTGTACATTAAACCACTCCACTTACATGATTCCAAAGTCTGTGTTCCAGTTACCAGCGATGGCAATGGAGAGTCCGCTCACTTGCAGAGATACACCTGTTCCCTCTGAAAAGGCTACAGAGGGTTCTGGCAAATCGCAGCGCACAACAGTCATGCTGAGAAGTTAGAATAGAACAGCAAGAATAGCATGTTAGTGTAGCAGCACTTTAAGGCAGTAGTAATGGAGACAAATCTTTTGTTCAAACAATATCGTCTAATCATCTTTTCGTCACACTGAAGGAACGTGAAAAAAGAAATGAAAAACAGCAAAATAATTGTTGATGCTGAATTTTTTTTTACTGTTTTCTCAGGCCCACTAATGGTATAGATGCCAACATCTACAATATATTCTAGCTATTGTTCGAAAAGAGCTTTCACATATAGAAAAATGGCACCGATATCAACTAAAGCTGCATGTATGTCAATAACGCATAAGAAATTCAAGCTTTTTCTGTCTCTTTGTTGTGACAAAGTGAAAGAGGCATTTCATCTCTGATCTGGTTTATAAACGGCTGGAACTGTCCATGTAATGAGCCCATTTATCTGAGACATTTAAAATGATGCTACAAAAATACAACCATGAAATACAGACGATGTATAAAACCAACAGTGATAACATATTTTGTTATTTTGTTTAATTATTAAAGTTAATAATTTAAAATTATAATTTTATTTTGGTGCATGTCTGCCTATTTACTGAAATGAACTGAAAATGACACTACATTGCAGTGATTCACAGCTTATTTATCAGTTTTTCATTGTAAAGTGCATTTTTACAAATTGACAACATTATGCAGTATCTAAAATCCATCTACTAAGTTAGGCGGATGAAGAATATCAGCTCAGAGACACAGTGGCAAGAAAAAAGTATGTGGACCTTTTGCAATTTCATGGTTTTCTGCATTAATTTGTCAAAACATTATCTGATCTTCATCTACAGTGAGTCAAGAGTATTGACAAACATATTGTGCCCAAAATAATAACATACCAAAGAAATTCTCATCATTCATGTCTTTATTGAAAACACACATTCAACATTCAAAATGGTAGTGGAAAAAGTAAGTGAACCCTTGGAATTAATAACTGGTTAACCAACATTAACCTCAACCAGGCGCTCTCTGTAGCTGTAGATCAGACGTAAACATTATTCAAGAGGAATTTTAGCCCATTCTTCCTAGGAGAACAACTTCAAGTCTCTTCAAGTCACAATTTTTATCAGTGCATAAAACATTTGTCCAATACTACTGTGGACCGTCAATGCGCTCTTTCACAAACTTCAGGCGTGCAGCAATGTCCTTTTTAGTAAGTACAGTAGTAGCTTCCTTTGTTGTCCCCTGACATGGATACCCTGCTGTACTTGTTTAATGTTTACATACTGTAGACACATGAACACAGATTTTAGCCAGTTCCAATGATGCCTTCAAATCTTTGGCTGTCACTTGGGTTGTTTCTTTACCTCATTGACTAGTCTTTGGGTCATTTTGGATGCCGACTTTTGGTAGAGTAGCCACAATCCCAAACTGTAGACTGGTTAATATCACTTTGTAACCCTTTCCATCCATCCATCCATCCATCCATCCATCCATCCATCCATCCATCCATCCATCCATTTATCCATCCATCCATCCATCCATCCATCCATCCATCCATTCATCCATCCATCCATCAAGGAACCGCTGTAGTCCAACTAGGGACCGTGGAGGCCAGTGGTGACCATTGTATTTATTTACCATTTTGTACAACTGTGATATGACCTCCGGACATCATTCACACACTAGGGCCTATTTGGGAACGTCAATTAGCCTAATCGTCTTTGGTCTGTGGGAGAAAACCAGAGAACCAGGGGGAAACCCACCAACATGGGGAGAACATGCAAACACCATGTACACAGACCCAACATGGGAATCAAACCCAGGACCTAGAGGTGCAAAGCAACAGTGTGCGGCTAAAATAAATGGAATAAGTGGCTGAAGTCATGCGACAAGAGATGTCTGTGACACTGTCAGAGTATGAGAGTCTTGATTTGACGATACCGTGATGTCATACTCTGGCAGTGTCACAGTCATACCCTGTTTTTTTGTTGTTGTTGTTGTTTTTTTGCAAAATACTGCACTGTCAGAGTATGACATCACAGTATGCGCAACGTCACAGTCACTACCCCCAGGTAACTATGAGGTATTTAATGAGGTAACAGTGTATAAAATGTTACATGTAAAAGTGTTAAGAGTCTGCAGTCGGTAACATTGAGACTGGGAAACACACCGGCTGCTGAGGGACGCTGATGGTAATACAGCTCTTCATTGGATCTGTGTTATTTAATGTTCATTTACAATAGTGCACAATACGAGTCACAATAACTTAGGTCACGCTATAATGGTTGTGTAAGTGCAGTTTCCATGTATCCAAAAAATTAACATGTTTGCTTAAACAGTTCATGAAATGCTATGTGTTAAGCTTATTTAACAGAAACTGTATTTTGTTCTTGTTCACATTTGTTTACATTTCATTAAAGTAATGATGTATCCTTTTCTTTCTGTTTTTCCACTTAAGATTACTGACCACTAGTTGAATGCGCCTGAATAACGTGCCATGCTACCAAATATAAGAATCAAAAAGTGATTCCAGAGTTGTTCCCTGTGTCCCCTATAGTTGGCCACCAGGTTTTTTTTTTTTTTTTTCGAGTTTTTTTGATGTGCAAATTCCCAGATTACTCAACAGTCGATAACCACTTTTAGCAATGTGCACAGCTCAGTAAAGTCCAGAGACAAGGTACTGCTGACACAAGTTAAGAGGATAACATCCAAGCAAAATGGCAGAGAAAGCTTTTGGAAAAACGATCGATCAACTGAAAAAGGAAAGCGCCTTCGCAAAAAGTAGTTTCACCAAGCAAGCTAAGTTTCTCTGTAGAGAAGCACATAGGTTGTTGAAACCAGAACTTAAAGAAGAATTCAAAAAGCTGTCCTCTGAAGCGAGGAAAGTTTTTGAAACCAATGAAGATTACAAGGCTGGGTTACTTGAAGAGATTAAAGCTTACGGAGAACACGGTGCAGAGGTATTGCTTTCAGCACAGCAAGAAGCTGATCTTAAAGAAACCGAGGGAAAATGTAACACCAGGCTCGAGGAAATGAATGAGCTAGTGCAAAATAATCTATGGAAAAGATATGGACAAGCCGAGATGGCAGCCACTATCTCTGCAGTAGAGACAGCTTGTGAACGCGCTGTCACCATACCTGTCGATACCGTCGGCTATGATATGCAACTGGAACTCTTGATGAGACTATTGAAAGAGGCAACCAAGGCTTTAGTAAACTAGGAAAGATGGACCCCAACAACTGAAAGAGCAGAGTTAGAGGGTCGTGTATGGAAGCTGAAAGAGTTTAGCAATGAGTGTGTGGCAAGAAAAATTGAATTTGCATGTGCTCAAAAGGGTTACTATGAATGCACAAGCATCAGAAACTGATATGAAAGATAGGTTGGAGGTGACATCATCTGCAGCACAGATTATGCCGATAGTAAACATCAAACCTATAAGCTTACCAAAGTTCAGTGGTAATAAGAGGGACTTCTACCGCTGGAAAAGGGACTGGGAGAACCTCCAGAGCCAAGCAGAACCCACAGGGTCGGCTGAGGTTAAAAAGATTCAGTTGGTGGACAGCATTGACGACAAGATCGCTAAAGACCTCAGGCTATTCTCTTACAACACTACTGCTGACATCTTCAGAGTGTTGGAGAACCGTTATGGGAACAAAACCACAATTGCCATGGAAATTGTCAAGGAGCTAGAAAGGATTCCTGCTGTGAGAGGAAATCAGCCAAGGAGAGCTATAGAGTTAATCCAAACGGTAGAAAAAGCCCTGGCAGATCGAACGGACCTTGAAAATATCAGCGCAATCAGGAACCCACTTGTAATAAAGTCCATTGAGTGCAAGTTACCTGAGTATGTGAAAAGAGAATGTTTGGTCTACATGACGGATCCTGCAAATAGCATCACACCAGAGAACCACTTTGATGCACTACTAAAGTTCCTAAAGAAAGAAGAAGAGATTCTTGAAAGGCTTGAGCAGCTTAAATTCTCAGAGAGGGCTGAAAGGCCAGGAAAGAAATCTGGGAGGTATACCTTCACCAGAACAACAAAGAATGTTTCCACAGAAAGTGGGTGCATCGTTTGTGGAGCAGAGAAGCATAGAGACAAGATTTTCTTATGCAAAAAGTTCAAAGAGCTAAAACTAACGGAGAAGAAATCCATTGTAAAAGAACTGGGTGCGTGTAGAAAGTGTTTGGGATGTCACGAGGATGGTGACAGGTGCAACGACAACTATCTTTGTAGGTACAAAGACTGTAAAAGGGGAGCCTCATCAGACCACCATTACTTCCTTTGTCCAAAAGGGGAACTCAAGAATCTGGGGGTGGGGGTGGGAGGGGGAGGTAGAGCCACCACCGGAGACCCCAGGAAAGGAGGCAGACCGACATGAGCAGGAGGAGTTTCTGGCTGAACTCGCACCAAAGCTAGCAGAAAGGTGCAAAAGAGTATTCACTAAGAAGGCTAAGGTAGACTGCTCTGAGAGAGAGACAAGATGGGATCTTGGTTGGGAGTGGATTAAAAAAAAACTCCCTCTTGTCATGATGTTGATGGAGGTAACCGTTAAAGCAAGACAAAAAAATGGCACTTTGATAGATCTGGCCTCAGACACAAAGGGATCACAAAGAGTAAAAATTGTAGGGAAAACTGTTGCTGGAGCACACTCACTCCACTGACACTGTGGCAATTGTCAGCCTGGAGGAAAAGGAAATGACCCTATCTGGAGAGAAGGAACTTCACCTATGTTCAAGAAGATTCCCACAGTAAGATTCCCATAGTATCCATGGCTTTAGGACCCATCCACGCTTCCTTACAACAGAAGTTGCTTTCTTAAAAATAGAAAAAAAACAACTCAAGAGAGTAGCAGAATGGCAGGAGCAGCAATAAAAACCACCAAGGAAGTGATTGACAGGTGGACGGGGCCAGTTTGGTATGTCAGCCACTTAATGGCACCAAACCCCCACTCAACCACCACTGTGTGACTGGTATGGAATAGTAGCCAAAAATTCAATATAGTAAGCATGAATGATTTTCTCCTATAGGAAACAGATGTACTCAACCCTATCAGAGCTTTCTTGCTACGATTGAGAAAAGAAGTATTTGCCAAAGTAGCTCTAGTTCACATCTCCAAACTCATTTTCCTAAGAAGAGTCCAGATATGCACCCGACTCAAATTAGCTTTTAACTCAAGCATTAACGCAAGGATACACATACCTTATCCAGCAGCACTACGAGTTTTTTTTATGATTGTTCTGACATGAAATATCAGAATTCTTTTGTGTTATTATTTAAGGCACATTATATTTGTTCATACTTGACTCAAATGAAGATCGGATCACATTTAATGGCAAATTAATGCAGAAAACCATGAAATGCCAAAAGGTTCACATACTTTTTCTTGCCACTGTAGCTTTATTGTATTTTTTTCAGCAATAAATCATATTGCTGTTGTTTCTGTTCAGTTTTGCTTTGTTTTAGTAAATACAATATTCATAATAGGTTAAGGTACTTACTCGTGCAGATTGTAATAAACTGTGCCCACAAAAATATCAACACTCCCTCTGACCTCTGGGAGTGTAATTGTACTTAGTTCATTCTTAAGCCAGTCAGTCATCCAGTGAGATACTGAACACATGTAAGGAAAAAAAATATGTAGGACATCATTGCGCGCACACACGCACACACACACACACACGCACGCACGCACACACACACACACACACACACACACACACACACACACACACACACATTACATATATACATTACATAAAATTATCTACAGAATTTACACTCTACATTTACAATGTCTGAACACCAGAGGGAGTTCTGTGAATTCTGTTTTTTCACCCATTTATTATAAGCAAGAGAGAAATGTCAACAAAAAAAAAAAAAAAAAAAAAAATTTACATGGGGAACTGCTGTGTTTTTTGTGTTTATATCAATACCCAACCATTTTTTTTTCACTTAATCCATTTTTAATCCTGTGAATTGTATAAAAAAAGTTTTGAAAGTAAGTGTTCTTAAATATCTTAAATATAAAGTATATTTTATTATAAAGTTATTTCTAGGTCCCTATTAAGATCTAAGCAAATATGTATACTTGGATATATGGTCAGCTTTTCCTACTGCTGGATATAAAAAAAAAAATTTTAAAAGAAAGAAAAAACTGAAGATCCTAATCAATCAATGCTCTCATTATTACTAATAAAACTGCATTAATCTACAAACTCATTTGCTGCCTCAGGTTTGTGCAGCTCACAACGCAGTTTATTGGTAAAAACTTGCTGCTGTTTAGATGTTACCAAACTAGACAGAAAGCCTAATTTAATTTTTTTTTTGCCAAAGTTCCCTCTTGTATTAATCTAGTTTGTTATCTAATAAAATGATAGCTAAGCAATCACTCTCTCGCTCATCCATTCTCTATACTGCTTATCCTGTACTGGGTCATGGGAGGCCTGGAGCCCATCCCAGGATAATTGGGGCACACGGAGGCATACACCCTGGTGTGCTAATCCATCACAGGTCATAAACACACACTCACACAATACAGACAATTTGGAAATGACAATTAGTCTAATCTACATGTCTTTGGATTGCACCACCGTGCTTCCTGAGAGCAAAAAACTACATTGCCTTTTAAATCACTACTCAGTTGAATTCAACTTCAAGTATTAGAACAAATATATTTTGTAGATACCACGTCTGCGATTTCATCATGTACAGCAAGTTCGAACAAAGAGCGAACATGAATTTATGCGTGAAAATCTGCTGGGACTATTAGGAGTTCTGGGCAGACTTCGACGCAATGTTCCTGGGGAGGAACTAGGCAGCAACATGGTGCAGACGTGGTAATGCAAGTGGTTATAATAGCACAATTTGCACAGCTACTGTCGTATACAGGATGATGTTTTTTGGCACACTGACTTGTGAAAGTCGCCCCCTTTGACTGTGCATGCAGCCCTGTGCTGCCACCTGCTGGTGTGTTACAAAACTAGCCTCAAACTCTAAAAAGTAACTACTGTAAAGACCCCATTCAGTTCTTTTTTCTGTTTGTTTTTTCTATTTAGTGCACCTTTGCTTTATACAAAACCTGGCACTGATTTTCACATGGTGCACTCGTGTTATTAAATTTTTCCTTTGTTGATTTATTTATATTTTGTTAAGAAGAAGCATTTTCTAAAACATGGCCGCCGCTATTCAGAATGTAATGCGCTCTGATGTTATTGAAAATTCTCAATTTAAAAATCTAATTTAATCAATATCTGCTGACAACATTGGGAATACCTGTTGTCATGACTTAATATTTGTTTTCTTACAGAACTGAGCCCAGAATAGAAATCATCAATTCCAACAAAATGAATGTGTGACTATTCTTCTACTAACTTCAGTCATACTGTATGTCGGAACACTCCAGTACCTAGAGTGCTCATTTTAGCTCTGACTACTTCTGATTGTGTCAAGATGTATGCAAGTGCAAATTGACAGACAATCTTTCGTTAGACACTTGCAATAAATCCAACACATACATCTAACACAGGAACAGGAAATACAATGTGGTCAGGCCTTCAAAACCAGAGTATCAGAGTCACAAAATACATAGGAACTGAGTGGTTACAACCTATGGGCTTATGTGTTCGTATAATGTTAATAATTGATTCCTGTTTACTATGAAGGTGACTGTAAACATTCCAGTTTGTGGGTGCTGAGTGTTGATTTGTTGCGGCCAATTTTGAAGGCCGTGTTATGTTGTGCAAGTATAACGGGTTCGACCCTTTGTGCACGGGCGGCACCATAAAGCACGGACATGAGGTGAGGTCTTTAAGGGGAAAGGATAGTTTATTTAAAATTAATTGGGAAGGAGAGGGTTAGTGGAGGGAGGAAGGAAAAGAGTGAAAGGTGCACGTGCAGGTCCGGGGGGCAGTGCCCAGCTCGCATGCGGGCACGCAGCAGGTGAAAGGTGGCAGTGGGCAGAGCGGCAGAACGGAGCATGCGGAGGCAGCGCACCTGCAAGCTCCCTAAACGGTTCTTCACCCACTGTCGATGACCGGCCTGGCCCCTCCCAGCTCTCTCTGGGTGCTACCTCAGGCGGGAGTCCTCACTGACATCCGTCGGCTGGGACCTTAACAAGGCAAGCCCAAGATTCTATTAACGTTAATTACTGCCACCCGGCCAGAATAGCCGGCCCTGCCCCTTCGCATACCTGCAGAAGGGGGTGCCGCCTATCTAGGGAGCCTATGGAGTGAATGGGGAGTTAAAATAATAAATTTGGGTGCACACCCATCACAGGTGCAGGTGTTTTAAACATTTAAAATGGCATAATCAGTGTTGAAGTAGCTTCATGGATTGATTTGTATTTTAATATCAATTGATGAATAACTTCTTCTTGTTTTTGTTTCCCCAATCTTATTTGTCTTTGTTTTTTGTATATTCCTGTCAGTGACATTTAAAAAAAATTGCTTAACAAAGTTTAATCATTAGTCACTTTAATACCTAGTTCCTCTACAGTTCATGATCCGAAATCAATGTCAGTACAAATACTGTGGAGACATTGTGTGGAAAGAGGAAATTCTTGTCCCATATATCTCAATGACATCTGTGTGATGTACAGTAACATGTAGGCTCTTTTCCATTAACTTATACAGTAGAAGAGCCCTTTAATATATAATTCTGTTGTGGTGAAATTTAAGCATAATGCATTCTATCATATGTAGGGTGGCTAAAAGTATGTGCACGCCTGTCCATCGATTTCATATGTGCTTTTGAACATCACATTCCGAACTTAGTCCCTTCTTTGCTGCAATAATAACCTCCATTCTTCTGATAAGGCCTTCCACTAGATATTGTGGTGTGTCTGCAGGTATTTGTCCTTTCAGCCAAAGCAGCGTTACGCACGGCCGGAAATGATACTGAGCAAGGAGGTGTACTTGTTTCTTAACTAAAACAGGCCAAAGAAAATACCAGTGGAGAAGCCCAACTTAATTGCCACATAGATTTTAAGCATGATTTAAGTATAAAACAACTTGGAATGTCATGAAAAACACAAAAGAACAGTTCTTTTACTATGGAGGTTATGAAGAGTAGACATGCTAGCTAAGATGATCTTTAGAGTTGCACTGTTTCTGGGTAGTTTCACTTTTTTTTCACTTTTTGATAATGAATGAAATGTCTTACCTTTTTGCAACCCCTTCTGTGACAGAACGGCCTGCAGTGCAGGGTATTCTGCATGTGTCCGTGATATAGAAATTAAAAGGAAAGTAGTAACCAACCACATGTTGGTCTTGACTAATGATTTGCTGGATCTGGTAAGTTAATAATAGAAAAATCACAAATAAATCTACTAAGAAAAGAACTGCCTTTTAACTTGTCACATAACATACATAGATACATAATTCTAGCAATGTTTAGCCAGTTGATAAGTTGCTAATACGTGATAAACAGTTGGTTACCTACAAAACCGTCCGAGGTTGTTGCTTCCAAAGGAGTGTCTATTTTGTACCTCAAGCTTGACTCATAATTCATTTTAATACTTACTTCCTCTATAGATAGTGATCTGAAACCAAAGCGAGTACCTCTTCTTTTGCCTAAAATGAAAATTTGCTTAATAAGGCTTTTGCAGTATGGCTCCAATACCTGTATGTATACATTCTTATTTAATAACTCTGTTAATAATAATGATAATTATCAACAACAACAACAAAAACATTGTGTAATTGTAAATGTTTTTTTATTTTTTTATTTTTTACATTTTGTCATATAACAATGATTTGTATGTAAAAGTTGTAAGCAAACAAATTATAATGCACATGGGTCATTTCTGATAAGATAAAGTAACATTATTTGGGGTAAATTTGATTTATGGAGGTAATAATTCCTTCTATAACAGGCAAGATAGCACTCTCTAAAAAGCTCAACAAACAGATAGAGAAACAAACCATTCGAGGAAGTGAGCCCCAAAAGAGGAACAGATGCTCTCCTGGTCGACATACTATTATGATATGCAACAATCATAATTAGGGCTTAAAGGCCATTCAAACATTTGGTGAAGTGGCAGGGGGCATATGTCTCAGGGTGCCCCATGCCTGGCTTACCTTCTGGCTCTTTTTTTTTTTTTTTAAGTTAATACTAATACCTGCCAGAGCCTCTGTACAGTATGTTCATTTTATATGCCTTTAAGCCATTGTACTGTATGATCAGAACAAACCTAAGAACTCTGTCGCTCTCTCTCTCTCTCTGTCTGTCTCTCTAATCTCTCAGTGTTCTCCTTCTGCCTGACATAATGCAAGTTCCAGATCTTGTCACGTCTCCTGCTGTTGCTTCTCTCACATGCCAGACCTGCCTGATTCATTCTAGTGCTTTACTTTATCTCTCCATGTCTAGAATTTACCTTCTCCTTTGGATGCTGGTCCTATATGGTTGCAGTAATATATCCCAACCTAAATGCTAGTTTCCATTTGTATTTTATTTTATTTTATTTTATTTTATTTTATTTATTTATTTATTTGGCAGAGGTGCTTATACCTTTAGTACTTGGTTAAATATGTTAAACATATAAAAAATGTTAAAGATGAGATATAGCTGATAAGTTAAATACTGTTTCTTAGTTACTTAAAATCTACTGTAGTTACTCAAACTTCACAATTATATGCCATTTACACAAATGGATCCCTCTGCCTTGTTTCTTCTTTATGCACTTTTCATAAATGCTTCTTAGATGTCTAAACTTATTCGAGAAAGGAAGTGAAAGTGCTTTTCTTCTAAGCAACAAAAGTAGAAGTCTGACTCAAAACCTTAACTTTGTGTTACCTCTGGTTGAATTATTATAATGCCTTACTATCTAGATTTCCCATAAGAGTGTAAAGAAGCTACAGTAAACTAGCAGTACTTACTAAACCAGAAGACATCATCATATCAGCACCATCATATTCGCATTGCACTAGCTCTGTTAGAATAGTTTATAAAATAGCACTATTGACCTATAAATCACTGAATTACCTAATCTAAAGGTAATGACTGTGAGATTGGTACCTCAAATAGTGAAAGCAAAAGCCTTTTTATGTCCCATGGGTACCCTCATGGCTGTTTTATTTTGTTTCTTAGTGTTAAGCGTACAGTATCCTCACTAGGCTTGCTGGAGACCCAGCATGCACTTGCAAACAACATTTTCCTTAACGATTGTGCAACAATGAGCAAATCCTCAAGACCTCAGGAAGGCCATCAGAGATGCCAAGAGAGGTTACAAGTACGAGTCCCCCTACCACAGTCAAGATCCAAGATGCCTGGTCCCTACCATGTTCAAGGCACCCCTATTGTTCCTATTCCGTAAAAAAACAAACAAAAAAAAAAGTATTTTGTCTCTATGATTATCGACCAGTGGCACTAACATCAGTTATCACGAAGTGCTTCGAGGATCATATTTGCTCCTCCCTCCCTGACCCCCTCCAATTTACTGTAGACCAAAGAGGGCTTATTTTACTCTCTGTTAAGCTACACATGCAGTTCCTGAAATACACATGATCCTGACCACTTCTGCCCTTGAGATGTACTTGATCCATTCTGATGTCTTATTTTGAGTTGGAGATATCATAAGTTGAAAACCAAAGACGGCCCCATATAGAAGAAGACTGTGGACGGTACCATGAAAATTGTTCTGGACTCCACAAACAGTTTTGCACTCAAGTCTCCCTCAATGAATAGTTGATTATTTGAATAATAATTCATATAAAATCTATAATAAATTTCCTAATTGGAAATGTATTATTATTATTAGTAGTAGTAGTAGTAGTAGTAGTAGTATTGTTATTATTGTTGTTGTTGCCATTGTGGTTATTATTATAAACTTTTATTGAAATATGTTCCAGGTGTAGTGATTAGCACTGTCGCCTTGCACCTCCAGGGTCCGGGTTCGATTCTTGGCCAGGTTCGATTCCTGTCTCTGCGTGCATAGAGTTTGCATGTTCTCCCCGTACTTGGTGGGTTTCCTCCCACAGTCCAATGACATGTAGGTTAGGTTAATTGGCATTCCCAAATTGGCCTTAGTGTGTGAATGAGTGTGTGTATGTGTGTGCCCTGCGTTGGATTGGCACACTGTCCAGGGTGTACCCTGCCTAGTGCCCTAAGTTTCCTAAGCCCCCCGTGACCCTGAATACAGGATTAAGCAGTATAGATGATGAGTGAGAGTGAGTGAGTGAAATATGTTCCGTCAATTCAGCTATGCAATAAAAGCAATAAACTATAAACTGTTATCTAACCTAAGGCATCATATAACAAAAATGTAAATGCTTTAATCAATTCGATTGTTGTTGCACTGTGTACAGTAATATACATACTGTATAACCCACTCTATTTCAGTTATTACACATGAAACAATATATGAATTCAGTCAAATTCAAATGAATTAATTTACATTTTTTAAATGATAATCATCCAAATATTTTTAAGAGTTAGATTTTATATGAACATTTATATGATTTTGTCTAATTTTTCAGGGGCACGTGCTGCTGTCAGCTATCACTAGGAGATTGTAAGATGCCAATGACATATGTGACCTGAAATCCAACAGGGAATAGTTGGCTAGGCTTTTAGGGTGTGGGGGATAGCATTTGCCTCTCCCATGGCAGTTAGGCTCTTAGCCTAAGCTTATATGTATACAGTATAGAGCAGTTAACACTTTCTTCAATTAAATTGAGTTGTACACTGTAAAAAAAAAAACGGTGCGTAAATCCGTAAATTTTACGGTAAAAAACTGGCAGCTGTGGTTACCAGAATTTTTCCGTAAAAAATACAGTAGCACCGTTATTGCACTGTAAAAAAACAAAGCGTAAATTTTACGATAAAAAAAACGACAGCTGTGGTTGCCAGAAGTTTATTGTAAAAAATACGGTAGCAATGTTTTTGGTTCTACGGTATCACACTCATTATGCTGCATATTTTACGGATTTTAATTGTTCTTTTTTTCAAGCCTGACCAGGAATCAAACCCAGACCCTGGAGGTGCAAGGCGACAGTGCTAACCACTACACTACCATGCTTGTTAGGCAACTGTTGTCGTTGTTGGACTTCCTCGGATTCCCCACGTCCCCTCACACGACTTGCACTCCAACAACGACGATACTTATGTAGCAAGCATGGTAGTGTAGTGGTTAGCACCATCGCCTTGCACCGCCAGGGTCTGGGTTTGATTCCTGGCCAGGAAAAATGAACAATTAAAATCTGTAAAATATACAGCATAATGAGTGCGATCCTGTAGAACCAAAAACATTGCTACCATATTTTTTACAGTAGACTTCTGGCAACCACAGCTGCCGATTTTTTATCGTAAAATTTACGCTTTTTTTTTTTTTTTTGCTTGGGAGCTGTTGTGTGATACTGCTAACAATTTGGGTTAGCAGTAAAGTAGAGTGAAATTACTGCAACAGCTGAACTTACAGTGTATTAGTGAATAAACATGTTCTTTGGTTAAACAGTACAACTCTTAACCATGTTTTGTTAGCATTACTAGCTTTATAAGCTATCCTTCACTGCATTGTTTGCTACATTATGTATACTTGCATGGTGTTCAGTACAAATCACTCCCATCTTATTCTTTCCACAGGGTCAGGTTTTACCTCTGGTCTCCTTGCCTCTTCTGAGTATAGCACAGCCTACACCTAGTTCCTGACTTTTTGCCAGTTATATACAGTACTTTTGCCATCTCTACTTAAAATGACCTTAAAATGTCTAGATCCCCCTTGTGGCTCATTCAGGCAAGGACATCACAAGACCTCTGAAAGTGTACTATGGTATCTGACAGCAAGGCGTTAGCAGCACATCCTTTAAGTCATATAAGTTGCCAGATCAAATTTCTTTGTACTCTAAATTCCACAGATGCTTAATCAGATTAAGATCTGAAAATTTTTGAGGCCAAGTCAATACCATGAACCATCAGGAAATGATGTTGACAAAAAGGGTTGTACTTGGTCTGCAACAACGTTTAGGTAGGTGTTACATATCAAAGTAACATACAAATGAATGTTTGGATGCAAGATTGTCCAGGAGAATATTGCCCAGAGAGGATCATGTGACTATTGTAACGGCTTCCGGCATTGGACAGCGATCAGCAAGGCCACTTTTACCCGTCTGTGGTTACACAGCCCCATACACAGTAAGCGCTGATGCACTTTGTTCTCATAGAAAGAGGTGCCTTTCAGCAGCTTGTGCTACAGTAACTTTTCTCTAGGGTTGACCAGTCAGGTTAGCCTTTGCACTCCACATGTAAGGTGCGGCTATTTACCGAAAAAATGTATTGTTTATGACCCTGTGGACTGTTCTTTGTCCTTTCTTCAACCTCTTGTACTAAGGACCACCTTACAAAACCTGCTGTTTTGAAAACTGAGTAATAGGCCCGTCAATGTTTGATCCTATGGTTTGCAGAGTATCTTAACTATTACTGGAATGAGGATAAAATAACTACAATTAATGCAGAAATGAAGAGGTGGAAATTAACGAATTACATTTACTCACGTTACTGTAATTGAGTATTTTTTTGTGTACTTCTAAATTTTACAGTAGTTTTTAAAATCTGTAATTTTACTTTTACTTAAGTATGTTTTGTTTGAAGTATTAATACTTCACTACATTTGAAATCATATTCGCTACTGAGTAAAAAAAAAAAGAATAAAAATGAAAAATAATTAAAAATAATACAACAGGGAAGTAATAAAAAATTGCTGATTGGGCGGGGAAAACAAACGCGCTAAACTCACAAGAACGATGGAGACGGACAGAGCAGATGCCAGTGATGCAGACCCAGCTAAAAGCGAAATGCCATAAAATTCTTATGAAGCAAACCTTCTCATTCAAAGAGGTTGAATTTGTATTATGGCAAGAAAAAAGCAGCTAAGTGAAGAAAAACGAGTGGCCATCATTACTTTAAGAAATGAAGGTCAGTCAGTCCGAAAAATTGGGAAAACTTTGAAAGTGTCCCCAAGTGCAGTCACAAAACCCATCAAGTGCTACAAAGAAACTGGCTCACATGCGGACCGTCCCAGGAAAGGAAGACCAACAGTCACCTCTGCTGCGGAGGATAAGTTCATCTGAGTCACCAGCCTCAGAAATCGCAGGTTAACAGCAGCTCAGATCAGAGAGCAGGTCAGTGCCACACAGTTCTAGCAGCAGACACGTCTCTAGAACAACTGTTAAGAGGAGACTGTGTGAATCAGGCCTTCATGGTAGAATATCTGCTAGGAAACCACTGCTAAGGACAGGCAACAAGCAGAAGAGACGCGTTTGGGCTAAAGAACACAATAAAGAACACAATAAAGAAAACTCTTTGAATGAGAAGGGGTGTCCAAACTTTTGGTCTGTACTGTATGTTGCCCTTTTAGGAGTTGCTGCCCCTCCCCCAGTGTGTGCACTGCAGAGGTGTGTGCATGAGAAGGAGTGAACGGGGTAGGACCTCAGGTGGTAGGTGCTGCTCACCCCCGAAACACTCTATTATTTTGCCCTTTTCTTTACTTTTACTTTGTGTTTTGTATTATCATTTTGTTACGCTGAAAGAGGCCAATAAGGGTTTTGTGCTGAACGTTATTCTTGGCTCTGAGCTCTTTTTTCCCTTCGGCTATCCGGCGCAAAGCGTCACACTATATTTAAGCGACCACTTTCATGCACAAGAAAGGCAACAGCTTTTGCAATATGCAAAGGTGTTTCTTCAGTTAAAAACAACTAGTTTGAGATTTATATCTGCTTGTCTTTTTTGAACTACACTAGAATCCCCCATCCCACCCCCGCTGTTAAAAAAAGTAACTCTTTAACTTTTACTCTGAGTAAATTTTTAATGAGCTACTTTTTCATTTTTCTTGATTAGCTTTTTATAATGGTAACTTTACTTGTGAAAGTAATAGTACTAGTGAAATTTTACTGAAGTAACAGGACTTGTACTTGAGTACAAAAGTTTATTACTCTTTCCACCTCTGCAGAATTGTTTGCCAACTGCTAATACACGCACTGTAAAGATTTCAAGGCAACTTAATGTACTATATTAGGCGTTTTGAGGCCTACAAAAACTTGTTGATGTGCGCATATGTGGCTTTTCAGAGTAGAGGCGCCCCCATATTTGAGTCAAATAATTATGAATGTAAACCAACATGACATGCAGATCTGATCTGTCCAAAAATCTGAATTGTGCAATGTGTCTTGTAATGTGAATGTGGCCAAAATGATTCTTCATCCTCCCAGAACTATTTGTTCACTCTTTATTTAATTGCCACATAAATAGATCTGTCCAAATGAAGAAACCCCAGATTATAACATTGCCCCCAGAGGCTTGTGCAGCGGACACTATGATCGCATGATGGCTGCATAACTTCAAGCTTTTTCCCTTCTTACAAATTGAAGCTTTTTTTTTTTTTTTTACAGTCTCTAGTTTTCTAGCAATGGCTGTTTCTTGCCAAGCAATAAATTTTTTATACATTTCTATACATTTTTTTCTACACCGAGCCCTTAAGTAATTTTCACAAGTTGATGATTAATCACTATCCTTACATGTATTAATAATACACCATGTTACACTACAATACTACACTACACTTCACTATACTTCAATGTATAAGAAACACTAGGTTCAGCTAGATATATGGTCACATGATAATGTAGCTTTCAAAAAAAAAAAAAAAAAACATTGATAGAACAATAATTATGTCACTTTGCCATGCAATGTGTGTAGTGCAACTACAGCGTATGGCATGGAACCAAAGGACATCTATATGAGAAACTTGTTCTGTGTTAATGAAATTTATGGAGAACAATTAAGACCAACTTCTGCCATGACTATAAAATATGCATTCACCTGAGTGAAGTAAAATAAAATAAAATAAAATAAGGATTTAGGCCACTCAGGTGATATGTTAAGCAAACACATGAGAGAGAGAGAGAGAGAGAGAGAGAGAGAGAGAGAGAGAGAGAGAGAGAGATATGACACTAGATAGTGTATTTAAAAACCAATTTTTACACAAAGCCAAGAGGTCACTGCTGAAACAAATATTCAGTTTATTGACTTCAGGAATATCTTCAGGGTGTACATTGTCTATTTTCTTGTATACATTATAAATGTGCAACAAGGCCATCCTGGGTTACATTTAACACACAATCAGTCACTTTTCCACAACCCAGCACCGCATTTTCAAGAATTCATGAAAACACAAACTGAATATGAAACACTTACAATCTAACTAAACATTAAAAATTTAAGGAAATGTGTTTTTGACACTGAATATTTGGTTAACTCTGTCCATTTGTTACTTTGATTCTTCTCTGTCCTCGATCTTTTAAACACATTGGCAGAGCTCCATTTTGTTTTTCAACCATTTTTATTTTTATGCTTGAAAAATCCAAGCATGTTTCTTAAAAAGTCAGGAAGCAATTAGTTTTTTAAACGGTCAAAATAGCCTGATGGCCTTTCACATTTACTGTAATGCTGTAGTCACTTTCTCTAAACCTTTGAGCAGATATATACTACATTCCAATACCACTAATACTACGTTCTCAATGACTAATATTCCTTTTTGTTCCCCTGGAAATTATTGTACATTAAGCATGTGTGCAGGGTCTGCGCTCATGACACATTTTGGCTTATGTATTTATTGTTAAGGAGATTTTAATAATAATAAAAAGCAAGTACACAAACTATAACAACAAATTTTAAGAAGAAGAAAATGTTTCGTTTCGTTTTTTCTTTTTTTCTGTATGACAGGGCATTCAAGTCATACCTGGTCTATTGATTGTGCAGAATAACAGAATACAGTTAAGAGAGTAAAAGCTACCTTTATTTCTCTATATAATCCCATGTTGCACTTTTTCAATGTTTGACTAATGCTTGGATACAATCAAGATCAAGAACATTTTCTCAGCTGGAGCCAGACTGTATTCTTCACATCTGAAGAACTGGCTTTTTATAGACTCATTTAAATACCCAAACATGTTGAAATACCTTGGAGCAAAGTCTTGACGTTTTTTTATTTATTATTTTTTTTATGTCAATGGTTTCACAGCATCATTAACAAGAAATTTGTTAGAAATCATAAGTCCCAGTATGACTTGAACACCCTTGTACAATTCTGTGACTTGGTCATATCTGCAACCAAGGAGCCATTTAACATAATCTATAGTATCTTAATCTGGGGTATTATACTTAAAGGCCTCAATGAGCCCTTCAGTGGAGTGGATAAACCCTGAAATGCTGCATATACCTCCAATTATACAGATAGAGACGTCAAAAAAGACCTCGTGCCATAGAAGTTTGCGCCAAAGAAGCTTCAGATGGAATAAGCAGGGCAGCAGGAAGCAGAGTCCAGCACCAGTGAGACTTCCAGTAAGACCCATAAGCAGTGCAAAGTGTGGGACAAAAATAGCCATTAGGAGTGTGAAAAAAACAAGCCCAATTCTCATGGCAAGACCCCAGGACTTAAGCCTCCCATCAGGGCCATAGCAGTTTGGTAATGGAGCTCCATCTCCATCTTGAAAAAAAGACTTTTCTAAAATATCTACAGCAGCAAAGAAGGGCAAGGGATAGGAGAGCAATGCCTTGGCCACCAAAAATATATTCACCCACATACGTATACCAGGCGGCAGGTTATCCGTTATCACTTCTTTTGTGTCGTCGGCCCATGTGAGGTAGGCTACAAGGGCAAACAGGCCCTTGAGGATGCATGCAGCGATGTGTGTCCAGTTCAACATACGCTGAAACTCAGCAGGCTTCTGCATGTTACCCTCAAGTGAGGGCAGGAAAATCTGTGATGTGTAACTAAAAACAATAATGCCAATAGAGATAGGAAACTTCTTGACATCGATGTAAAACTTGACTTTGTCCCATGCCCAGTCCTGTGCATTTGACAGACAATAGGCAATCACTATCACGTTAATGATAAAGTGAACAACTGTACACAACATACTTAGCTTGGAAACCGCCTTCAGGTTGCGCAGGAAGGCACACGGCATGAGCGCTGCCGCGGCAAACGCTGACCATGCCTTCTGTGACACTGGCGAGTCAGGAAAGCTGTTATACATAAGGTTGCCACTGACGACCACATAAAGGATGCATGTCATCACCAGCTCAATGATTTGTGCCACATTCACAACATGGCCACCAAGCACAGGGAAGCGTGGCGCGCAGCAAGCATTTGCGATGTCCACATATGTATCACGCACACGTACACGCTCTCCGTCCTCGTTCTCCTCATAGAGGCACACAATGAGGATCTTGCCTGTGTAGCAGCACACCAGAGCGGTGAAGATGATAAGGAAGAGACCCAGGTACCCCCCATGCAAGACAGCATAGGGAAGGCCCAAGACAAACATACCCTGCAGGGCAAAAATAATTAGAATTATTTGAAAAAACATGACAGCACAAATATTTGCATGAAGAGTAAAATTTCAGTGGACATCAAACCCTAATTTATAAATGAACATTGCACTATCCATGTACCGTGTAATCTATCTATCTATCGTATTCTTTTTTTGTCAGTACTATGCTTAGTTTGTTCATACTAATTGATTAATAATTTATTCATAACAACTAATAACCACTTGCATATATGCTTCTGTGTACTTTGCACTTGTTCTTTGGCTCTGTACTCACCTTTTCTCACTGTTATTTAGACATGGAGTGTTTGAAAATGGAATCTTTTTTTTTTTTTTTACCTTTATTTAACCAGGCAAGACAGATTAAGAACAGGCTACTTATTTACAACTGTGGCCTGGACTGTGGAATTGACTCATTGCACATACATACACTGTGTCTATATTGTCAATTACTGTATAATATAAAAATTTGATTAAAGGAGTTGATCTGTGCTTACGTCAGAAATACGTGCGCATCACGACGACCTTGTTTCCTGCGCAAAGTCTGAATGAAAGATGATTGCACAAACTTTACAGGCTGGTTTCAGTTCTTTTGTTTGCATTTTCAGAAAGCTGGTAGCCCTGGTTAACATTAGCTTTTCTGTGTGCATTGCACACTGTAACAGGAAACACCTGCTTTATCAAGCCCAGTCGAACAAAGGCATGGTTAAAACTGACCCGAACCAGCTGCTGTACTGTACATTGCTGATTCTCAACAGCCTTTAACTTAACAACTAAAATACAGTACATAACCTAGTATCCTCAAGCAAAAGTCAAGTGTAATATCCTGTCTACAGTTATTTTTCTTTGATAATCAAAATCACACTGAATGGAACACAGTGCAGGTATTTTCCCACAAGTGTGTGGCTCGATGCTTAAGGTGTCAGACCGGTTCAAGTCCTGACAGTTGAGTCACCACTGTAGGACCCTTGCGCAAGGACTTTCACCCCTAAGTGCTCAGATACAACTGCGCATCGAGCTAGCAACCCAACCCTGTGAATGACTGCCACAGAAATGATGGATGTATATATGTTGCTCGATGTGGTATATAGATGGAACCCATCATTCCTAGTATATTTGTATTATTATTAAATATATCAATATATAATGTATAGCAATACATGTATAAGCTTTCCATAATTTTGGCTGACTGTACAGAGCATTTTTTGTTGTTGTTGTTGTTGTTGTAAACACTTGTTTAAAATAACTTATTGTAAAATGTAATGCTGATGCACACACATCACTGCCGTCCACCACCTTTTTTTTTGTTGTTGTTGCCCAGAACGACACTGGATAAAATCAGATCTGATGGAATGAGGTCTTACCAGGAGTGATGATGCTATATTTAAATAAATAAATAAATAAACACACACACACACACACACACACACACACACACACACACACACACACGTACTGTATATATACTGAACAAAAATATAAACACACCACTTTTGTTTTTGCTTCCATTTTTTAAGAGATGAACTCAAAGATCTGAAACATTTTCTACATACACAAAATAACCATATCTCTCAATTATTGTTCACAAATCTGTCAAAATCTGGGATAGTGAGCACTTGTCCTCTGCCGAGATAATCCATCCCACCTCAAAGGTGTGCCTTACACTGGCCACAGTAAAAGGCCACTTTGAAACGTGCAGTTTTGTTTTATTGGGGGGGTCTGGGGACATTAGAAGACCAGTCAGTACCTGGTTTTAACCACCATTTGCCTCATGCAGTTCATGCAGTAGAAAATGTTTCAGATCTTTGATCTTGTTCATCTCATCAAAAAATGGGAGCAAAAACAAAAGAGTTGCGTTTATATTTTGGTTCAGTATATTAATTTTCTGAACACATTTGATATCATTTTAGTGTAAATAATTTTAGTTGCAGTAATTTAAAAAATATATTTATCTCCATTAACTATTGTTAATGTTATTTAACCTAATATTATTAACTATAAATAGAAACAAATGTACTAACTATTTTTGATAATACATGTCGTTTTCGCTGATTTCATTTCTTCTCTAAACTGAACTACACTGTTTGCTGAAACATATCAACCTGAAGGAAACACTGATGTGATTGATTCTTGTTCTGTACTTAGGATCGGGACACGCATTAGGAGCAGCGGTTGTGCACCTGGATCGCGTTGGTGACGTTCCATCCCGCGTCCCACGCTGTTATTTTCGGCTTGTCTGCTCGCGCCTCGCTCGACTCGCTGTTTTTTCGGGATCCTGCGTGTCCGCTGCCGTGTCTTTGGTAGTGACTGTCTCCCGCCAGCGTTTCCTCTCTTTCTCCACTCGTCTTTACTTCGGCCATCCGCATCCCGTGCCTGTAATCGTAGTCCAGGACATCACAGTCGGCGAAAGCCAGAGCCTCGTCATCGGTGGCCGCCTGGAAGCCGAGGCGCGCAAACACCCCGCTCACCTTCCCCGCGGACTGATCCGACGCGCTGCTCACTGTGCCGATGATTTTGTTTGAAATCTTGTGCCGGATTAAATGGGCCATGATTGTAAATTGTAGATGATCGGCTGTTTAACAACTATATCAAATTCACACGTTTGCATATTCTATATTTTTCTTCAAATAACATGTTTTTTTATCATTTAAAAAAAAAAAACATCTTTATCGGAAGGCGAGAAAAGTTTGGTTAATCCAGTACAAATGTATTCCGAATCCAGTTTTTTTTTTCTTTTTCTTTTTCTACATCCAGTCCAGTAGCAGACGTGCACCAGCTCATCGGTGTGCCAAATGCCAGTTGCGCACAAGTGTGTGTGTGTGTGTGTGTGTATATACAGTATAAACAGTATGTGTGTGAGCTCGCGCGCGCTGCACGTGTTCCATATGTTTGCGCTCCATAAACATGATATGGAGATTTTTTTTTCCTAATGGTTAGAAAAAGAAGTGGTTTGTAGAATAGAATTGTTTTGGATGCTATATTTTATCGGTAATCAATAAATATCACGAAGACTTCATGTTTATTGTGTATACTGTATATAAACAATATATAAGACCATAATCATGATCTTTTATTAATAGTGAATCATTGAGATATTCGCTAGAAATATAAAACTCAAATGTAGGCTTAGCAGGGAATACAATAGAAGCAATGTAAAGGTTTAAAAACACTACACCCATAACAGTAGACAATAACCCATATAGAGGATGAAACATACAATGTGTCAAACTGGCACGTTCACATTTACATCAGCTACCGTTCATGCAGTCTTGCTTTCCTGTGGAAGTCCCACACTGGCTCTCTGTCCAAGCATGACCAGTCAAAAGTTACAAACCACCATTACTGCCCATGTCTAATATGTGATATAAGCTTAGCTTTTCATTCTTAGTTACATGGCGATGTATAAATGTATTAGGCCAAACATATTTTGAGGTAGAAGCATTTAATTATCTTTTATATATATATATATATATATATATATATATATATATATATATATAAATTATGTCTATATTTACCCAAATGTTTGAGTGGCATTTAATGTTAATGTTTATTATCCTCAAACTCTCCTTTACAGCATTAAGGTTACAGTTAATATGTCACAGAAATATCTATTAGGAAAATTACTTTTTATTTAATTACATTTTCTATTTTTTTTATCCATCCATCCATCCATTTGCTCATTCATTCATTCATTCTTTCATTGCTTTGCCTTTATTGAATATTCTTGTAAAATAAAAACCATGGACATTCTTTACTTCCCTGTACAGTCATTGGTATATAATTTATTTCCTATTAGCAGCAGGGAATTCACTGGATATACTACCAATAAAATACCAATAAACCGTGCAAAAGACTTGCAGCTTAACAATAGCCATACACTCCCCCTAAAGTCCTGACCAACAAAACCTTGCTGTCACATTTAGCCCTTAAAGCATAAACGTAGAGGACAAATCTCTCTCTCTCTCTCTCTCTCTCTCTCTCTCTCTGTCTCTCTCTCTCCTCACACACACACACACACACACACACACACACACACACACACACACACACACACAAAGCCTTTATCTCTTTGACTGAGAAAACCTGGCAGCTGTTGTTTCCAACGACTATTTGAGTTGTGGTCTCGTCCGACCACAAAACACGTTTCCTGTGTGCCCCTGTCCATCTTGGATAAAACAGAGCCCAGAGAATTTTTGGCTTCCTTAAGCCTTAACCTGTATTTGTAAATGCAGTGACAAATGCTGTTAATGGACAAAGGTTTACACATGTGCTCCCGAGCCCACACCGTGCTTTCCTCTACAGCAGCATGACAGTGTTTAAGACAGTGTTGCCTAAGGGACCGGAGATGACGCATATTTAGAAATTATTTTTGACCCTGCCTTTACACATTGAGACTTGATGGATTTCCCTGAATTTCTTGATGATATGGTGCACTAACGGTGGGGACTGTTATCCTGAAAGTATTGCATAGGTGCATCTGTTGGCAAATCGGCGAGCCTCAACCAATCCTTGCATTAGAAGGTCTAGGCCTTTCTTTTAAACTCCTTGTATACTATAACACAATTGGTTCATCTGTTTAACACTTATTTCTCTCTGCCTTGTAATTTCTATTTGTCACATTGTTAGTAGCCTTACACTGTCCTTGTCCCGACTTTTTTGGACGACATTGTAGAAATCAGATCTGAAATAAGTGCATAACGTTATTGTAGTGTTTTCAATATAGTAGTACAAGGTGAGGAGACTTTACACATGATTCCTTTTTCTATTTCATGACTTTCACACATGCACAAACACATACACACGCACACATATGCACTAACAAAAACACTGTATGTATAAAATTTTTGCTAACTATATATAAAATACTTTGTTAGCCCAGTTAGTTTAGGCACTGGGAAACAATTAAGCATTTTAAGCCTTTGTGCACCAAGTTACACAATTCAAAAGCACCTGCATCACAAACAGCAAGTTGTGGAAAAAGGACAAAAGAGAGCAGACTTTGGGGATAAGGAGGGGATTGTATGCAGAGAATGCATGCAAGCTTGTGTATTTGCATGTGCCTGTGTATATAGGTTTATCCGTCTAGACGCAGTGTTCCTTTTATTGTTGCCCTTCAAGTAATAATTTTATAAGTAATTACTGTCTAACAATGAAATTAACATCGCTTGATATATACGGTAAACTTTCCAGGTCAGGATTGACATCTAAGCTTTGTTATATTTATTTCTATCTTTGTTAAATGCATGTCAATATTGCTTTAGGTGAACCTTTTTAGAGACACAGAGAAATCACATGACTCGTGCATGCAATCTCAAATAACATATAACATTGACATGCTAAATGCTCTTCAGGGGCAGGTGCTCTGATGAACAAAGGAGCATCTACACTGTCATACAGGATGGAATAATGCTACCATTCTGATTTGCATGAGTGTTGACAAGTTGACAGGCATTACTAATTATAATTATAACCACCCAGATTATGGGCCACTGACTGAAATAGTATGTCAGTAATCAAAGCATATTAACATTATTCAATAGTTATATTATGTTTTTTTTCCTTGTTGTAATCTTAAGTACGAAGGGCAACACATCTTTTTTTAACAATTAAATGAAGAAGCACTTTAATAGTTTTCTACAAACATCATCGATAGCTAAATTTCTGTCTACAGGCCAGTAGATTTCTGTATTCTTTAAAGATGGATTGTGAGTTACACTGCATGGCAAAAAAAAAGTCTGTGATAGCTGTGATTACAGTCATGTTCACCAAGACATTGTTATGACAACATTATGCAATGTTACAACATTTTTTTCCAGTTGCAATAATTGTTGGCTGAGCCTGACAATTTGAGATCAAGGACTCTCAGCATTGCCACAGTGTAATATTCCTATGTAATCGGAGAAAAAAACACCACATTCTTCTACACTAAAATGAAATTGACGATTCTCCACTCTCTTTCCATGTTTGAATAATGCTTTGACAGTTCCTAATCAAATTCCAGTCATTGCAAAAATCTACTTAGTTGTTTCTTTTTTAGGGCCCAAGCACTATAGGTTGCGCAGGCCCTCTTGTTTTCCTAAGCATAATAAAATAAAAGTAAAAATTTCCATCATTTTGGGCTTTTTGGGGGTCTTAACATGCTCCAAAACTCATAAAAAGTCGTAGACAGGTTGGAATCTGCTGCCATTAGGATGTTTGAGCAACTGTAATGAAGTCTTACTGTATGTATAGATTAAGTTCATATACACTGCACATGGATCATGAACGCTAACTGTGTAAATAAACACTAACCTCAGGCGTAGCGACAAGCGCAATTACGTTTCACAACCGCATAGGTGAAATAGTAGTTAACAGATTAACAGAACAGGTCTGTGCTCATCAAATACTTTATTTAATACATCTTTACAGTGTGTAAGGTTTTAAAGACTGGGTTCCATTGTGCTCCTCTCAATTGAATTCACTGACACACACACACACACACACACACACACACACACACACACACACACACACACACAGTCTGTGCTAAACAAATTTCTGTTTGCACATGATCTATACTGAGTATACTGTACCTTAATCCAAGATTAAACCCAATCTAGATCAGAGTTAATCTAATGTGGTGTACATTTGTTGTATTCATTTAAGTCGTATGTACTGTACACTGTAAAAAATCCAACTTGATAAATGTTGAATAAATTAATATTGAATTGTTGGCCCAACTTTGGTATTTGGTATTGTTGGTATTTGTTGAGACAACAGGTAACATTGTGTTCTTGAAAAATTTGGAGACACAAACAGAATAAATTAAGAAACTTGAGCCAAGTTGAGCCAGCAATTTTCCTTCGTTGAGATGCAATCACGTGATTTATTTACAAAGCAACAGCATCCTGTGCCACCCCAGAACACACGGCTGTGCGAGCACTCAGCTAACGAAACTTCGAGAAGAACCCTGAGTGTTGAACTGTTAAGGAGTAGCGGAGTAGCTTAAGTACTATATATCGGTTAACATATCTGTATGAAAAGCGAATTGATTAGATACTCAGTTATTTAAAAACATAACTCTACACAGTTACTCCAATTACAAAATAAAACCCTTGAAAATATCAAACCCTTTTGAATATGAAGCAATACGTAGCTTTAACCCACCGTTAGAATTCCAGAAACAATGTTTTACACTCTCTGCTGGTATATATCCTTATTAATATGTTTTATTTTTATCATAACTAGATATGGAGTGACGGATGGCCTTACGGAGCTACAGGAGGAGTGTGAACAAGCTGATGACGTTTCTGTGGTGTTGGAGGTGACTGTAGTCCTTGATGGCCTGGGTGACTATACAACAGTTTTAGGAGTTTGGTCAGGTCTGTGCTCTGAACATTGAATTCCAAAAGGAATGAATGTATGAAGCCATCCAAATGATTTCTATTGGACTTGGAGAGACATGCCCCCTCAGATTCACATGCTGGGAAACAAGCTCTTGTTGCCATGGACCCTTTTTGTGTCTGACAAAACAAATCTGTTCATCTTTGCTAGTTTTTAAAAATGGTTAAGATATTGTAAGATAAAAGAGTCAGTTTAATCCTGATAAGCATCTGATGTTATCCAGGTATTTTATTAACCTTCAAGCAAAATAGAACCTGTATTTTCTTGTTTTATGGAAATCATTGTTTTAACTTTGATTAGTTTTGGAAGAATATAGTTTTTTTTGTAATGTTTGTGTGTTTTAATTGTTGGAAGCATTGTTAGGCTAACATGTTCTTATAGAAAACAATCACTGGAACCAACTACATAACGAGCTAAAATGGGAGACAACTTACCTTTTTCGAGTAGATGAAAAGTTGGGCTAAGACAACGCTACAGAAATATAATGACAACCAAAACTACTTGAGCTGACTTTTTAATTATAAGTTGAGTCAACTTAACATTTTGAACTGGGCAGACAGCAAATTTCCCAGTGTTAAAAATTTGCTGTGTCATTTTCTGAGTGTAGTGTCAGGTTTCTTCACTGAAAGTGTTGACTGAACTCTGAGGGACGTGTGGTTTTAGGGAGTTAGCTCAGGTGCACTTGTTCAGAGTTGACTGAACAATCACGCGCCATCTTGGATCAGCACATGGAAAGCAGTTTGAGCTCAGATATAAGTAAGGTTCGTTATTCAATTTTTCTACTCGATGACCAAGTAATACCACCAAATACTGAACAGACAAAGTATTAATTCATCATGCATTGTGAGAATATGTAAACATTACCATGGTAAAAGCAAGCTAAGACAGTTTAACAAAACATAAAGAAGTTAATGCTACCTTAATGATTACATAAAATACCCCTTGTCCCACCGTTAACATTACAGAGCATGTAAATTTAAGAAATAGCAAGATATAGCATAAATTATAATTTTGCTACTAGTAACTAACTTTTGAGCTTGTAGCTTAACTTAGCTAGTTGGCACGTGGTTGGCTAGGTGGGTCGGTTTTACTTTAATCGTTAAGCTCAGAAAATAGAATTTATTTAAACACAAATGCTTATTGTTGTCTAGGAGTATGTGCATATAAATTGGTGTCGATTTGACATTAAATCGTAATGTCTGAAAACAAGGCTAAGCTGAAGTTAACTAGCATTGGCATGAACTAGCTAGCTAGCAGGCCTATTGCATCAGATGTGCAGAGATAGGGAGCTTGTGTCTGGTGTTAAAGTGTGGCTCTAGTGTTGTGCTTGATTTGGTCAACCCTGTAATGGTCTTGGTCACTAACAGAGAAGTAGAAGTATCTTGCAAGAATTAAAATCAATTGGCTTAGGAATTTTATTAATAATCCCTTCTCTCGCTGGAATTATCCCAAATTACATTTTCTCTAAAGTGGGTGGCCTAAATTTTCTCCTACTCTGTAATTATAACATTACAAAGATCCCTATCAAACTTTCTAATTTCCATAAACAGATGCTCTTGGCTTGGTCCCTAATATACAAACACAATTTTTCTCCATATAGATATTTTTTATGGAACAATAAGGATGTCCTTTACAAGAACAAATCACTTTTCATTGATAATTGGTTCAAAAATAACTTTCTTTTAGTTGGACAACTGTTTAACACACATGGCAGACTTTATGATTATTTAGACTTTTTACAAAAATACAATATTCCTATATCTGCTAATGAATATGCTGTTGTTTCTAATGCTATACCCTCTGGGGTGCGTTTACTGTTACAAGGCTCTACGTTTCCTTGGCCGTGCTCTTATTCTTTGAAACTAACTGACACAGTGGTTGGAGGAGTTTGCTTCTCTGCAGAGCAACGGAAAAGAAATTATAAAATCAGAGCCCTCTTCCAGAGAGAGGTCGTTACAGTTCCTTATGTGATATCATATTGGAATGGTATTGTAGAGGATTTACCCTGGGAGGAAGTATGGTCTTTGCCTCAAAAGTATCTTTTAACGAATAAAGTAAAAGAAATAACATACAAATTAATACACAAATGTTATCCGTCCAAAGCCTTTTTTTTTTTTTAGGAAATATAAGTCAGACATTGAAGTGAATTGTTCTTTTTGTCAGTCTGATGAAGAAAAAGTTTTTCACCTGTTTTGGCAGTGTTCATACACAGAGACTTTTTGGACACACTTCTTAATATTTATTCAATCTCATTTTGAGAGTGACTTTCCTTTCTGTTTCAAAGATGTTTTATTTGGATTTTTTGGCTACTCAAAAGAGAAGAGTGGGAAATATTACATAATTAATTTGTGTTTACTACTAGCTAAATATCATATCTATAAACAAAAATTTACTGGCGCTACACCATTTTTCCCTGTATTTAGAAACGATGTAAACAGATATATAGAAACACTTCAAGACTCTGTTAATCCTAAAGCGATGAAAACTGTTTCCCTGTATTCTTCCCTTGTGTCTTCTCAGTTTGTAGAATCTCCACTTTGTGATTGTTCTATTGTTTTATTATACTCTGGCTTTCTGTTTGTATATACAATTCTTTTTTTTTTTCTTTTGTTTTCTTCTTTTTTGTTATTAAAAAATAAATAAAAAGTATCTTGCAAAAATTATTTTTAAACCTTATTACAATTAGTTGACCAGATTTTAACAGCTGGGGCTGGATAAGTTAACGTTATCAACCAGTACCACTGCCCAGTGGCTATGAAATAGTGATGAAGAAGAACGAGTAGTCTCTTAAAGTGATTCGTTCATTTTCTACTGAGCGCGCATGCGCAAATCATCACAAAACCTCCGTGGGTTATGTACGGGAAACAGAATTGAACGGTTCTCAACGAATCTTCCGAGTCGTTAGGTCTTTTGTCACGTGACTCGCATAGACGCTATGAAGTGCAATAGATTCAAAAGAACGAACGACTCAGCCTAGAACATATGATGGTGAGCTGCTCATTCTGTTTATAATATGTCCTTAGCTGCATTGTAATATTTTCATTACTGGAACTATAGCCACAATTTATGTATGTAGACGTGTTGGTGGTCTGTTTATAAAAAATTTAACATTTAATTTTATTTCTGGTCAAAAGAACAAAATGAACTAAATGACTCAAAAAAAGATTCGTTCGTTTTGATGAACGAGATTCAAAGAACCGAGTCACTAAAATGATTCAAACTTCCTATCACTAATATGAAACTCCAGGTCACTGTTCAGTTGTGGTGGGAGTGGGATCCTTTAACAAAGGATAGGGCCTGTTACCACAGATAAAATAAAATAGTGAGGTATTCAAATATTATTGAATGAAGCATCAACTCTTATAAAATACCCAGTACTGACTTATTAAAAGAAGTGGTTTTGGAGTGATTTCACAAAGACTAAAGGGAAAAAATGCTGGAGATGAGGTATTTATCTTAAAATTATAAATGCAGATGCTCTTGTTACTAAAATGCGGATACAAGAACGCTGGTGAAGTATGACGGCTATAAGAAGTACATCAGATTTCAGTCTGCATTCTTATACACTGATTTCACCACCATTTAGCAGCATGTAGGATCCCAATTATATCGTCATTCTGAAAATATAACCTTCTAAACATTTTTATTCACCCTCATTCATCAAAATACTGTTAAGACTGAGATTCTAACACTTCAGATTAGTTTAACAATATTTCTCTTTATGCATCATTAACAGGTGAATGGTCTGTTCACAAATAAAAGTGGGTAGTGATTTAGCGAGGAGTTGTGCTAATGTAATTTTGTCTTAAAACAGTGTGCAAGAAATTCAGTATCTTCAACTTGTCTTAGTTTTCAGAAATGTATTTATTTTGCATTCAAATGCAAATTTGTACTGTCAGATGGAGCTCAACTCTCCATAGTTGATAAGTCTCATACTGCACTGGAAGATGACATACTTCTTGAGCTGGTTGAAGCCAATTCTGACTTGTTCAAGACAAAGACCTGAAAGCAATGGATGTTAAATTTTGAAATGCAAATCTTATGTTAAATAATATAATGCCGTGTTGTGGTGTTCGTTTGTCGGTCAAGTGAAGGAGACAGCCATGTTGAATGGGGTATTCCTATCAGTGGAGAGAGGATGGTATTAACTTGTCCTACAACAAGTAATTTCGACATGGAAGTTGCTAAGAAGGTACCAAGTATTTTTGGTTTATAGCAAGTTAAACTAAAAAAAAAATCTGGCCACAGTATAACTTCTCCTTTCTTGGTGATGGTCAGAGATTCTTTGCACAACAAACTCCTCTCTGAAGCACAGCACCAGGAGGCAGCTTGTCAGTAGGTTGCTCACATGATTGAGATGCATGGGTAAGTTAAACAATACAGAGTTAAAATAAATGTATTCTTTACACTGGCATTCTTGCAATGTGTTACTTAGAGGGTTTGTTCTGAATCTTTCCTCATTCATGTAAAAGAAGTAGACAAAATGCAAATCAAAAGTAAAACATCATATTTTCTCTAAAATAAATACATTTATTTCTTGATACATTTTGAACAAAAATCAGAAGATAAATTTTGTGAAGGTGTTGTTTATTGTTGATTATTGTTGTTTATATACAAATAAAATTGAATCGAATTGAAGTTAGCAACATGACATGGTTTAATCAAATATGTTTGATGTCACTCCCTTTAAAATGCTTCATTTTCTTTGTGGAATTGTGCTTTGCAGTCTTGCTGCAGCATTGATGACCACTTGAAGAAAAGAGGTGGTCAGTTGGCAGAACCAAGAGGACGATCGACAGGTTCTACATCGTTGTGGACAAACAGCTCATCCCTTGCCAAGGAACAAGCTCCCCAGCTGCATTTGATGAACTGTTTAAATCCCACTTTGTGTGCAACTTGTCCTATGAAGAATCCCTGGACCAGATGTTCACGTTTGTCCACACTACTATTTATAACATTGATGTTGGAAAAACAAGTGAGACCCACAAGAGTTCGTGAACTGCGGGCAAAGATCCTCAACTAGATGTAAGGAGCAAGAAATGCAGAATGTCCTTGTTTAGTCTTGTGTACAAGCAGAAATTTGATGGTACGTTAGAGACTTGTAGTCTCTTGTTCAAGAGAGAAAGTTGTTGTTTAATCAAAGTTATGTTTGCACAAGTCAGGATTTCAAAACTGTGTGGCACACAATGTTTAGGTGTTTCATCTGTCAGGATTTTTATGCAAGTAGCCGGTTACTGTTAACTCACTTAAGAACTTATGATGGTTTCTATCCCAGTTTAAAGTTCAGGCTAATTTGTGCACAAGGTGGCTGTCGTTGTGCGTTTTCGATTTTTTCGGGTTTTAGAAAACACTTAAGACTTAAGTAGTCATAGAGAGCCGGTAACAGCCCAGACATCGCAAGTTGAAACCACGGATTAGTCAAACAGTACATCTTTACAGTTTAGTGACATAGAAGCAGTGCCATGTCGTTTTCACTCTGAATGTTTAGAAAACAATGAATTAGCTGTGTCCGAAGTAGAGAGAAAGACTCTATCATTGCAAAACTCCAGTCCGGTGGTGCTTACAGTGTTGTTTCAGATGTAGGTGGGGAACTGGAAGAACTTGCCACAGGAATACACAGTCAAGTTAAGCAAAATGTGTTGTTGGGTTTGTCTACTAATGAACCAGTAAGATCTGCAGTAGAACATAGTTTTAATATTTTTGATAATCCGTTGACTAGTTTTAATACTCAAACAAAAACAACCAAATATTTTAGTGAGAACTGGGGCATTATTGAGCCAAAAGAAATGACACTAGGTTTAAGATATGACACTAGGAGAAACAAAAACAGGCACTTATGACCAAGTACTAGTTAGACACACCTTTGTTTATATTCTTATCCTTGAAACGTTAAAATGTATGTGTCGAAATGCTGATATTTGTAGGGTTCTTAGTACAGTTAATGGATCAAAGATTGATCTTTTTGAAGATTTCTGTGTTAGGAATTATTTCAAGACACATTCATTGTTTTCGAAAGATCAAAATGCTCTTCAGATTCAGTTGTACTATGATGACTTTGAATCTGCTAATCCACTTGGTTCCAAACAAGGTGTTCACAAGGTTGGTCCTCTCTACTTTTTCCTCATAAATCTACCACCAAAAATAAATTCAGCAGTAACGAACATTCATTTAGTTGCACTGTTTCATGCCGAGGATCTTAAAAATATGGCTTTGATCCCATTTTGCAGCCATTAATTGATATTAAAATATCAGAGCATAGTTGGCTTGACCTTTCAATATGGAACCATATGTCAGGTGACTGGGGACAACTTGGGGATTCATTCAATTCTAGGTTTTTCAGAGTCTTTTGGTGGTAGTTACTTCTGTTGCATATGTCTGATTGAAAAGAATGATGCTCAGTGTGTTTACAGTGAGGATTACCCAAAGATTGTTACCCATGGATCATCTGTCCTTGGTTTGAAACGAAATTCCTCTCTCAAGTTTAACATTCTTTCATGTTTGTAATAATTTTGCATTTGATATTATGCATGATGTTCTAGAAGGGGTGGCAAAATATGAGATGAAATTACTTTTTGAACATCTGACAGCAAACTTTTTGTCAAAACAGGACTTGCTCTCCAGAATTTATGCTTTTGACTATGGATACCTGGAATGCAAAAACCGTCCTACCAAGATTAATTTGGAGCACAGTGGCAACAGAATTGGATTAAATTCTATTCAAACACTATGCCTAGTCAGAAACCTTCCCATGATGGACGGACATCAAGATTGGCATTTATTGCTCCTCTTACTCCAAATACTCACCATAATTTTTTCTCCATTACACTAGGCATGATGGTATATCTTAAGTATTTAATAGCTGAACACCATGAGCTATTTAAACTATTGTATCCACATAGAAATCTTATACAAAAACATCACTACATGATACATTACCCTGCAAGTAGGATAGAAAAATAGAAAAATCTCCTTACAGTTTACAAAATAAGTGTTTCACCTAAATAAATGTTTCATTCACAATAACTGCCTTTCATAATGTTATCACTATCAAATTTTTGATTTGCATTTCTTATTATTCAGTTTAATACATTTGTCTGTCATTTAATTCAACTGATCTTAATGTTTAATCAATGAATCATTCATTATGTCCATGGATTTTCAACTTGACTGATTGTTGTCTGGTCATTTGTAAGTTACAAATTGCTGCAAGAGCTTTCAATCAAGAAATACAAATTATTAATTGTTTCCCCTGATGATCACAATTAGTTACCATATAAGTAGAACTGTGTTTGAGACTTGGAACTGTTCAAATATGGAGCAGGATAGACTCGTAGGGAGAGGAAACCTTCATCGAAGAGGTGGTGGTGCTCCTCAACAGAGAGGTGGTCTTCAGAGAAATGTAGGCAGCATCAACGCACCATCATCTCTAATGAAGTCCGGGCCATCATTGTTGACCATGTGGTTAACAGAGGCTTTACCATGGCTGAGGCTGCCAGGTTGCTACAGCGTAATTTACAAAGGGCAACTATCAGCTCTATCACAAGAACTTTTCGCCAAGAAAACCGGTAAGTCTGCTATAGCAACTTCACTTCTAAAATATAGTACTCTATTGTATAGATGAACAACATGTAATTGTCAGTTTACAGTAATGTAATTTGTAATACTACAATATTGATATATATAAAATCATTTTAGAGGGTCATGGAGCTGGACCCTGCTGTGAATCATCTCAAGTATATTTTTTTGATGAGGCTGGTTTCAATCTGGCAAAAACTAGTCGCAGAGGACGTAATCTTTTTGGACAAAGGGCAACCAACCACGTCCCTGGACAACGTGGGGGAAACATTTCAATGTGTGCAGCTTTATCTGAGGATGGTGTGGTAGGCTGTAGACCAGTTCTATGGACATACAACACTGAACGCCTGATAGTTTTTGAGCTTGAGCAGGCCTGTCAGGGAGAAGACTGGTGTGTGGGACAATGTCAGCTTCCACCATGCACAGCTGGTTCGGAAATGGTTTCAAACATATCCTCGCTTTATGACCCTCTATCTTCCACTATATTCCCCTTTCATCAACCCAATAGAGGAATTCTTCTCTACATAGAGGTGGAAGGTGTATGATCGCCATCCTCATGAGCATGAGAATAGTGATATAACTGCTGAGCAATGTCAAGCCGATTCGTCATGCCAAGAGATTTTTCCCAACGAAGACATCCACTGTGATTTTGATGAAAATTTATTGCCCAATGTTAATGACCGGCTTGATTAATTGTGTGGAAGTGATTTTCATAAAAATATATTTTGCTTATGTAAATGACTTGTTTTTTTTTATATCCTTTTTCGTGTGTGTGTACTATACATATACTGTATATATTTTTTTTTCTGAAAATAAATGTAGTATTTGCTGTATCAATTTTTACATTTCAGTTACACTCATTCAGCACCAAGGACAATTTGAAACACTTACCTTGTATTATTTGCTCCTGAATGTATATATCACAATGATCATGTGTTCTGAAACAATGATTAAGTGGAATGAAAATATGTGCAAATACAATGAAATCATGACATCAGATTTGAAAGAATGACTAGTGGTGTTACAAATGTGTTCAGTTAAAGTTTTTGTACTAGGAGATTTGAAAATGCACACTTTACTTATGAAAATAGTACCAAAACAATTGAAAAAAAAAAAAACTGTAATACACATTTGGAGTATAAGATTTGAGGCATAACACAGAGTATTCAAAAATATGCTTAAAAAAATAAAAAATAAGAACATCACAAAATCACTTGTAAAAAAACAACAAATGACCATAGTCTCACTGGGAAACGTTACCATTAAATCAAACTGAATATGGACCAATAAAAACATTACATTTGTATGATATTGATACTGGTGAGATGCTGGCAAGGTTTCTGAAGGTCAGGATAAATAAAAAAATTCTCACATTTTTTTTCTTTAAAGCTAAAGCCCTGGTCATCTGCAATTCTACATGTATAAAGGGTAACATGCCAGTGTTCTCTAAAATAACCAAGATACTTCCGATAGATTATTTTGCTGTCATGAAACTTCAGATTTGTATTTCAGTGAACATTGTCATGCTTACAAAGTCTTAGATGGAGAAGAAAGAGATGTCAAAGCTGGTGGAGTTTTATAAACCTTTTGATTTACAAAGTGCATTTAGTATGGATGAGTGCCTGTTGTGTTTTTTGCGCTACAGGTCTGGTCTTCAGAATGATTTGTTTTGGAAGTCTACTTCAGCCAGCTTTGACATATTTAAGAAAGGGAGGAACACTCTGACTTGCAGAGTTTTCAATATTAAACACTAATGATGAAAATGTGTCTATGTAGCGGAAAAAACACTAACTTGACATTAAATAAACACAGTGTTGGATATTTAACACCAATGGTGCAAATGTAGTGTACATGTGTAAAAAAAAAAAAAAAAACACTTTATGGTGTTGCAAAATTACACTAAGTGTTGGCAACTTGACACTATAAGCGTTAAAATACTACTAACACTTTGGCCAGTGTTAAATAAACACTGACTAGTGTGGACCTATATAAACACTGGGTGAGTGTTACTTTTAACACTATGGGAGTTGGTTTAACACTATGGGAGTTGGTTTAACACTATGGGAGTTGGTTTAACACTATGGGAGTTGGTTTAACACCAAGCATTTCGCTGTGTACACATTGTGCCAACTAAACAGCAATGTAAAATATTTTGTGTGGGTAGCAAATTCCTCTAACAGTTAAGTAAACGTAAAGCTGTGCAAGCTGTTTTATTTTATTTTTTTACATATATGTAGCACCTTGGTTCTGGAGGAACGTTGATTCGGTTCACTGTGCTAAACTGTATATGGTTGAAAGGCTTGGCTTGACTCAGGCCATGTCCACACGTAGCTGGGTATTTTTAAAAAGGGAGATTTTTCTCTGCGGTTCTCGCCTTTCGTCCACACGTAAACGGAATTTTGGTCGTTGACAACTGAGCTTTTGGAAAACTCCGGCCAAAGTGAAGATTTTCCAAAACTCCGTTTTCAGTGGTGTTATGTGGACAGGGGAAACGGAGATTTCGGCTTGTTGTAACATCACCTTGTGCCGATGATGTAATTGTCTGTCTGCTAGTCTACTCAAGGGCGGATCTAGAAAATTATTCATGGGGTGGCAAGGGGGTGGCATTAAAATTATGAGGGGTGGCAACACTGAAGCAAGCATCCTTGCATGGTTTTTGTGGATTCAAGGAACGCTGTTCTTATTCAGTGTACATACTAGGGTGCAAATTTTTACATTGTCCTATAAAAATGAAATACAGTAATACTTATATTAAAATGTTACAGTACAAATCATTTAACACCTAATCGTTCATATACAGCTACTACTGTAGCAACCTTTGTCTAAAGGTTTTTTTAGGCATATCTCAACAATATATATTAAAGAACACTGAATGTAACCAAGATAAGCAAAGTTAAGCATATATTGAGCTCTGGTTCTTTAAATGATTATAGGTTAAATAAATCAAATAGGTTGTGCTTATTTTTTATTTATGTCAAAAAATATTTGAAAAGCACAATGAACAATATACCATGGTCACCTGACAAACAGGGTGCTGGTGTTTCAAGCTCTCTTCCTCTCTTCACCTTGTTTCTTCCACCTCTTCACTCACTTCATGCTGGATATCTTCAGCTTCTTCACTTCTTTCTAGCACTTTGTCATCAGTTTCTATATTTCTTTCTTCCAACACTCCATCCCCTCCTCTGTCTTCCACAACTTCTTTTCCACCCTTTTCTATCTTATCTGCACCTTCCACAGTTTTTGAATCATCTGATTCTGTTTTTCCTTTTCTTTTTGTTTAAAAAAAACTCTGGATGTCAGCCTTTCTTTTCATAGTATCCTGGGAGATGCAACAAGTGTGAAGTTTAGACTTTATTGCTTTTCAAACATACACTACACTGAACAATTTGGACTAACAACGCTAACAAGGTAATAAGGCTAAGTATTAAAAGTAATTCAGTACCTGGATTTGTTTCTCAGCTTCAGCATATCGATGGACTGGACACGGCCAAATGCGTTGTTGTCACGTGACGCCAGTTATCAAAGGTTCAGACAATCTTTAAGATTCAAGCTACTGAACTGGACAATATAGTTTTGAAAATAGTTAACAGTTAAGCTGTTAGTAATTAATATACGTGAAGATATCAAAAAACGCTTTTGGTTTGTTAAAAGAGCCGGATTGACGATTGAGTCATTTGTGTGTGTGTGTGTGTGTGTGATGATCTCGCTGCACTAAATGTCTTTGATTCACAAAGCAGTTCATAAGTGTCGTTTGTTCGGACTATGCTTTAATAGAAAGACGAGATTCTTTTATTTATGGATATTGTAGCGGGAAATAAAGAGCAACAGCGGAAATACAGGTGAACAAACCCCAGAGGGTGGTTTTATTCAACAATTTATTTTAATCAGCGACGCTGACAGCTGATTGGGACTCTTAAAACAAACCTAGTTACACTGCTACGGGGTCGCGAATCTAAATATGGGCTAATAATACTTACTTCCGGTGCGGTATGAGCTTTGCGGCACAAGCAAGACGTGACACAACAAGAAGTCAAAAACAAACAAAAGTGTATTAAGTGGGGAAAAAACAACAAAAAAAAAACAAACCAGGTGCACAAAAAAAAACAATATATACAAAATATATATAATGTGTGCGCGCGTGTGTATGAGTGTCCAAAGTCCGTGTTTTATTGTTTGTGTGTGTGATGTAGGCTGGGACAGACGGCTCGGTCTCACCGGTGAAAGATGTTCAGTCCGGGAGCACGAGAAAACGGAACGAGAGGGTATTGAATGTGTCCACAACAGATTAATCCACCCGGGAAATGTAATCCAGTGGCTGCGGCAAACAAACTCTCTCTCAGAAACAGCGCTGTAAATCCACATCTCTCCTCCCCGAAGCCTTTGCCGGTGTTATGCCCTAAAACGCCCCCTGCCGCGGATTGCCCCCCATTACGCAATCGGTATCTTCAAAGAAAAGCCGCCGCGCCTTTTCATTCAAACGCCTTAGCGAATGTTTTTCTTTCCCTACGCTCGGTTTTGTAAACACAGTTGATTTCAGTAACACGCTGCTCCATTGTGTGCACACTTTATTGAATTTATATTGCTTAAATATTTCGCAGCTCTGTTCTCTTTGCATTGCTACGTGTTTATTTTCTTCCTATTCGCATTGCACGTATAAATGCACTCTAAAATCGACACTATCTAACCTGGAAATGATAATATTAAATTAAACACCACGTTATTAAAAAAAAAAAAAAAAGTAACGAATTTGTCTCGACTCGGCAATCACCTTTAATCAAAAGTTTTAAATGATCTGTGTTAACCTTTTTGTGCACAGTGCCATTTTGTCCTAAGAATTTCAGCACTTTTTCCATCCAGGGACAAAATTGTAAAAGGGCCAAGAAAATCTGGCTCCAATTTGCCCCCCTTCCTTTGCTCACTTCGCTTGTTCTGCCTCCACACCTGGTCCCCAACCTTAAAGTCTACAATGGGTGCACCAGACCTGACTCTCCGCTGTATGTGCTCCTGTTGTTTTTTTTACATTTGCCTGTACAATTTGTCTGATCGAGTCAAGCCTTTTTAGGTCCTCACAGACAGCTTCCTCAGCAATGACTGCTTTCACACTACTGTCAACCTGTAAATAATAAAGTAAAGGCCTTAGGAATAAAAACGTTAATAAGCCCAGCACACACACATGCACACATCCCTTTACTAAGCAAATAATCCTGTGGCACTTCGGAGGGATACCGAGCCTCTCTCCCAAACATTAAAAAATAAGGGGAGTACTTGGTGGTAGCCTGAGTTTTAGTTCGAAGGCCGAAAATCACTGCATCCAAGTACTCATCCCATGTGTCTAGTCTTTCCTCCACCAGTTTTCCAAGTGCTCTGAAAAATATTTTATACATCACAATGGCACAATAAAACTTTTAAATACATAAAAAAACACCAATCAACCATAACAAAGCTCTTAGAGGTGAAATGATTAACATTGATTAAGAGTGTTATGGGCATTTAAGATACATCAATGAAGTCCACAGATATGAATCCAATCAAGCATTTGTGGTATGTGCTAGACAAACATGCCCAATCCCTAGAATAATCTATAAATCTCTCTCGCACGCACACAGCGTACGCTTGTTACACTTAGAACAAATTATATCAATACATCATGCACATCTTAACTTTAACATCGTAAAGGCATTATTAAGATGTATATGTTAGTCATTTGCAAAGACAAAGAATTGACACAGTAGAACTTTTGTAACACACACTTTACTTACCTTTGAATAGTTCCATTCAGTCGTTCCACCAGGCCATTTGTTTGGGGATGATAAGGGGAGCAAAGACTTCGCTTGATCCCAAGCTTGGCACACAGACCATTGTTTATCTATGAGCAAAAATGTGAAAAGGTATACAATTCCTTGAAAAAAAATTGGATGCACATATATGTAAGAAATTGAGGCCAAAATTATACACATGATCAACCATAACCATGCAAAACATTATGACCAGTATTGTGTATGTTCACCTTATGCTTATGGGGCAGTTCTGGCCCCTCACAGGACCTCTGGGGGTGTGCACTAGGCACTGTGTGACTGGCACTAGGATTGTTTAGTTGCAGATCCTTTGGGTGCTGTAGATTGTGGGGTGGCACTGCCATGGATTGGCATGTCCATGGATGCTCAGTGGGATTGAGATCTGGGGATTTTGGAGGCCGGATTAACAACCTTGAACTCTTTTCATGCTAAGCAGACTGTGATGCAATGGGTGTTATTTCTATCCTGGCGAACATTGACTTTTTTCTCTGATTTGTGCTGCACTGGCTTGGGTGCCCATGAGTGCCCATCAGTTTTCTTGATGTATATTTGCTGATGAATGGTATTTGTGTAACCTACAGTATCAGTGAGAAGAACACTTTTTGGAACCTCAAACTGGTAAACGAAATGAAGGATGCACGCTGCAACTTCTTCTGCTCGTTTTGAGTTTAAGCTGTAAGCTTGTGGCCATTTAGTCAAATAATCGACCATCACACAGATGTACTTGCACCCACTCTTGGTGACCGTCAGTGGCCCTATTAGGTCCATGCCTACCAACTCGAACGGGTGTGTAACCTAAAAAGAACAGTTTTGTGACTTTCATATGATATGCAGGTTTTATTATACAAGTTTTTTTTTCTGCCTACACAAAAAAAGTTATACAGATTGGCAAGAAATGAAATATATTTATAAATGCTAAAATAATTTTATAGGAGTGTACTTCACTTCCTGTTTTATAATCCACTGTGCAGCCTGACAGGGTAAACATTCGGACACCTGTCTTAAAAATATATAATCAATTTGTTTATCAGCATTAAACAAATAAGAGTTACAGTTGTAACTAATGTGTAACTAATGTTGTCATGTGAAAGTACACAGTTAAAATGCGTTGAAGAGATTTCTTAAAAGTAACAGAAACAATCTTCTTTGGATATTTACCCATTTGTTGATGTCATTGGTCATACCAGGCCAAAAAAAACTTTTTGCAATTGCATCTATTGTTTTTTTCTGACCTGTGTGGGCTCCCAACGGACTTGAATGAAAGTCTTTAAAAATTGAACTGGCTTCTTCAGCTCCACAGACCACTTTGGCTTTATTTTCCCCCTTAGTGCCACCTAACTTGAATAACACATCTCCTGTCATAAAATTAATAAATGTTTAGTGCCACTTTACTGGAGTAAGACACACAAAATGTTCTGTAATGAATTACTACTAATTCTGTAAACATAAATTTAAAAACATGTCTAGATGGTCTATATGATATAAAGACTACATATTCTATGTACTTTTATTTAAAAATGTAATTTAGCCAACGGAAAGCAATGTGCAAGCACTACTGACAGAACGCATTTACTGCTGAGGTTTATTCTGACAACGCAAATATAAGGAACAAATATTTACAAAAATAAAAACTGATTAAACAGGAAAGGAATGTGACATTAATCGTTACCATTATTATTTATTCCCTAATTATGCATCACTTTTTCATGTCGGTGGTTGTCCACCTATTCCAATTAATGCACAAAAAAAAAAACTTTTTTTTTTTTGGTCATTTTTGCTAACGCCATGTTAATTAGCCACGCTGCACCATGCTGAACCGACGATGCGAGTTGAACTTACCTTCAAGAAGAAAGCGTAAAGCTGTACGTCTCAACTCCCTTTTTTCTGACTTTAAAAAGCCCTCAGGGTATTTATTATGGATTTTATAGGCCACAATGTTTTTATAAAGTGTGGGATCCATTACAGCGCTTTTAAAAATTTGTTCCGCTTGTAAGCTATTAGAAAAGCTCCACTTTGGCTACATCATCTACCGCGCCCCTTAATTGGTTAGCAGATTGGCTCAGTGATGAATTTGGACCTTTCGCGTCGATGTGATGCCAAATTAGATATATAACAGAGGATTATATGAGAGTTTAACATCACATATATAACAGAGGATAGGGGGGGGGGGGGGGCACATCTGCTTACCATGAAATGTCCCCCTTCCTGGATGGTATACACTTTGTCCCAGCTCCATATAAATCCACCCACATACACACAGGACAAATAGCAGTAAGTACTGCAGGTTTGGTGTCTGTGTTTTGGTGTCTGTTAGACAGGGGGGAGGGGGGCATTTTAAAAATGTTTTAGGGCATAACACCTGTTCACGTGATTCACAAGTCGCTGCTGTAAATCGGTCGAGAAAACTCTTATTTTTAGAACACTAGGGCTGGGGTGGCAAATGGGATGGCAAGGCTTTTTCTTACCACCCCGTGCCACCCCTGTAGGTCCACCCCTGAGTCTACTTGTTTTGTGCAATAGCGGATGTACGTACAGTAAACTAGTGCACTTTTTACATGCGTGTACATACACATTACGTTAATAAACAGGTGCCTGATTGTACTACTAAGCTCACTGCTGCTACATACTGTACAAAACTCTGACTACACAGACCCCGCAAGCAGCGACGGCGGTTTGGGACGAAACCCGGTCGGATTTCTACAAAGCGCAACAGGTAATGATGTTTTTTTTTAGGCTTCTGATTGGCCCCTTTTGATTAAGAAGGCTCCTAAAAGCGCTTAACAGGTCGTTTTGCGTTTTCATGTGGACAAAGATATTTTTAAACCCTAGGTCGTGTGGACAGAATTATTAAAATAAAAAAAAAACGAATAAGAAAAAAACTCAGTTTTTAAAATACCCGGCTACGTGTGGACATGGCCTTAGTTATAAGCACGTGCCGCTCGCTTTACTCCACCGCACAATTCTGTAATTCCAGACCCCGGACTAAACTCAGCGCTTCGCTTTTATAATATTAATGTTAATTATCGCCAGCCGGTCCGACCTGGTGGCCCCGCCCCCTTCGCGCACCTGCAGAAGGGGAGAAGGGGGAGGGGCGTCTACGGAGTGAGCGAGGAGCGATGACTATGGAGGCGCACGGACCATTCACACAGAACCAGGGTGCGAATCGAACGTCACGTTTAAACACAATGTTCTGCTTTCCCCAAGCACGTGAGACACACACGCGCACACACCACTCCCGATGTGGTTTTGGTTTGGGTGTGACAGGGGGCGTGGTTTGATTTGACGGACAGGTGAGAGCTTAAAGCACGAGGAGCGTGTGTTCTCGCGCAGCAGAAATTTTTCCTCCCGCTACACTGAACAGGTAAGTAAAGCGCACACGCACGCACGCACACACACACACACACACACATAATTATATATATATATATATATATATATATATATATATATATATATATATATATATATATATATATCACCTGCTTCTTCTCACTGCGAATCCTGTACATATCCTAGTGTTGAAAACTTTACAATATAAGTCTGTTTGTTCCTTTGTTTGTTTATATAATGCGGCTAGTAACTTGAGTGTTCCCTGCACACGCTTAATTTTACTGTCTTAAAAAAAATTACAGGGTAACGTTATAAATCACTGCAGGTTTCAGTTTTTTATGGTGTTTGTTTTCGACCTGTTTAATCACAGGTTGGCCGGTTTTATTAATTAATTGTCCTCTTACCTGAGAGCTTTTTCCGCCACTTTTCTAGTGTTTTAGATATTTAGATACCAGGCTTTCTTTCTTGATTTTCCCTGGGTTTTTAAACCGATGTTAAACATGGTACCTGGAAGCGTTAGGATTTAACGCTGAAATCGCACTCTTATCAGCTGTAGTAGTGAGTTTCCTGCTGGATGAGGAGAATATATCAGTCACTTAAATGTTGAGGCTGTGTCAACATGCTCTTGAACATTTTAGTGAAGATCTTGTTTATGATTTCTGCTCACAAGTCGTCATTGTTCCTCATAGCAGCTGTTATAATGCTGCATTTAATTACAAGCTGTTTCATGCTCCAAACCTAACTGTTCCTTTTTTAAAAAGAACATTATGTAACAGCAATTCTTCGATTCAGAGGTATTTTGTGATTAAACGCTTGTTTATTGTATGAATTTCATTTCGCATTCCAGCGTTTATTGTTATTCTAATGGTAAGGAATAAAGTAAAGAAGTCTCGACTAAAGCTTGGTAAGGGGAAACGGGCGTGTGGTCTGATCACATTCCAGCAGAAGTGCCTGAGCAAGTCTGAGCACCTTGGTCGCTTGTGTCCACAGTGCTTGACGTCTCGTGTAGCCCTCTATGACACATGACTCTGGATCAATGCTCAATGGCTCAAATGCTCAAGGTTGGCCCAAATGCTGTTTGCCGAAAGTCAACCAAGCTAATGCCGAAATCAAACCAAAACTCAGCCACAACTTCATGGTGTCCCCAGAAATCAGCCATAACTGGCCCATAGCAGTGCCGGAATTCACAGAAGTCAGCCAGACAAGAGCGAAGCTGTCACCACATTTACCCCAGAACTTAGCCACAACTTATCTAGATGGTCCGGAAGACAGCCATAACTGGATAAATTTTATGCCAGAATCCCCAAAATTGAACCAGAAATTAACCTTGTATACTATTTATAGGGATAATAAAAGAACAAACTATGCAAATATACAGTATAGTGATTTATTGATGCTGAGAGAAAAAATAAAAATAAAAATAAAAGCAATGTTCAAAACCAATAACACAAATAAGGAAAAAAAGTAACAAATAGTCACAATACAAGAATAATAAAAGGACTGATTAAACCAAGCAGTAAATTAAATTGTTAAACAAAAAAGCAATAATGCAATTTAAAGAAGGCAAATGTATTGTGCCACCAACAAAAAATATGGTTATAAAAAGACATAAAATGCATCTATAATTACAGATGTGCGGAAATAAGTGTTAATATAAGAGAAATAAACATGAACCTATAAATATAATATTAAAAAAAAACAGCATAAAACAGCTTCTCTCTTTTTACATTAACTTAAAACGCTTAGTTCACATTAACATTTTGTAAAGGGGTTTTTCTGCCACCCTCATAGTCACCAGCTAGATAAAACCACTGATAACTTTTTCAACCTCTAACTCCTTTGTCTGTGCACAAGTGGAATTTCTTCTTACAGGCTCTAGAGTACACAAATAGAGTAAATAAAATGAACAGTAAATAGTGACAAAATAAAGGCTCAACTTAACTTAATAGGAAAAGAATCTATATTACAAGTCACCACTGGTATAAGAACTAAAACTTTCAACATTAATTCATGATATATAGGGAGGGGGAGAGTCATGAAGGAAAGAATAAAGTTAAAGAAAGACTTATACCATAAAAATGCACTTACTATTCACAATGTTTTTTAGCTCTAAGCTTTGGAAAGGTGTTTTCCCATTTACACCTCAAGTCCACCAGATTTGCAAGGTAATTACTGATTAACTGCTTCATAATCTACCAGACAGTGTCCTTCACGCCCACTCCACCCAGCAATCAAGTTCAAGTTCCTGAATTATTTTAAAACATACCGTCGCTATTAAGCCAAAAGTGAAATATGCAGATCATTTAAAATTGATATTAAACCTAATAGATAAACACACACACACACACACACACACACACACACAAACACACACACACACACCATTTAATTATAATGGTAATTATAACCAGACTTGTAAGTGATAACAGTAGGCAACTATGCATAATTGTCACCGTTATCTACCACTTATCATCTTGTTTCTGGACAGATTCGAAGATCACTTTCCAGAGAAGCTAATGACCTTAAGTCTTCAATTGGAAACCGCTATGGACTTAAATGGTTAGCCTGGTTAGAACTTGCACTATCCTTATAATGTTCCCCTGCTGCTCCATAAGAATTTCTTGTTAGTTATGATGTCGTGTAGAATTTCTGAAACTAACTAAACATAGGAATTGCAAGGTTTACCACACCATCCATGCTAAGGCATGAACCTTACACTAACAGTCAATATATGATAGAAAACAGAACAAATCTTACAACTTATGAACGGTTCATAGCTTGAGAGGCTTTTTCTCTGGGGTCCTGGTGTTTCCTGATGTCAGGGTGACTGTGCTGACTTTTTAGGAGACTGTAAAGTTGTGTCCTCTTGCCAAGTAAATTCACTGTAGTGATCTTTGATGACTTGTGGCGCTCTGGCAGAACTACTTGCTTGCCACGACTGCTGGGAAATCTGGTGAGTTGGCTCGGGCAAGTCAATCGCTTGGCATAATGATGACCCAATACTTTTTTTTCATGCCACTCGGAAGAAGGACTTATCTCCAATAAAGATGGTCTTGAAGTTTCCACAACATGTTACACCCGGGGTCTTTTTGTGCAATAGAGAGGGGTGGTTTTGTTTGTCTTAGTGGACTTGGATGTAGCCCAGTAGACACTGAATAGATCCTTTTGGATTATGGCTGTATTTGAGGGGCTTGGGGCAAATAGTTTTTTTTAGGGGTGTGGTAGTCTCCTCGTCCGTGTCAATTATCCAGTGGACTCCTGGTTCATCTTTAGAGAAGGCAAGAAATTTAATGGTTACTAAATTAGATGAAGCGAGGGTGGAATTTTCATATGAAATCTGTAATCTACTAATCAGCGAAATATTAAATTTTTGGAATTCAAAGAAATGTGCATGTTAATTTGTTAAACAGCACAGTCATACAAGGACCTATTAGACAGATCTGTGTTAAAGAATGACATAATATACACAAACTTACTTTATTTTATGTTTTGTTGGCCTAAGGGAGTCAGACTCTGCGTCTGCCTGGAGATCGGTCTGCTGTTCTACAAGAGGCAGCTTCCGACGTGCTTCACTATAATTACTTATGCAAGACAGAATTAAATAATCCGAACATTCCAGGATGTTGTTTACCGTTTAACCTTTTAAATTAAACATATTGTTTAAAAATAATTTTTACATACATCCTGCCTATAAAATTTTAACTTTATATGCACACTAAGTGTTGTTGCTCCAAACTTGCTTTAATGCCGTCTTGGTTTGGCCTCTTTGAAAGTTAAGAATTAATTCCCTTTTTAAGACAAACATCTTATTGACTCTTTTAACAGCCCTTTTTCACATGTTACTTCACAACTAACACAACAAATGCAATCACAAAATTGCACGTGAACAAAGTCAACTGAGTAAGCGTGCTGTAAAAGAATGGGTGAAATATAGAATGAAGAAAAAAAGGATTATTTTCTTGTTAGATGACATTTTAAAAATAAGTGGCAGTTCTTTCAGAATTTCACCTCCTGGGCTGGTAAATATAAGAGGCTGAATAAGTTATGCAACTTCCGGAATCGCTAATAGGTGGGGCGGGCTCGGCGAGATTTTTACGGGGTGCACTCCTTTTTGTAAAGCAGATTGAAAGCTGTACTGTATATTTAAGTCAACTATTACTTCCCCAATGCATAGCATCAGCAATCGTAGATGATGCATTGGCCCATCTGCCGTATTCGACTGCGCTAAAAACATACGAGTATACTGGGGAGCTATAGATTTCTTTCTTTCTTTTTGATAAAAAGCACAATCATGTTTTATTTTTCAACTGATTTTAGTGGTTTAACTCGAGTATACAAAGGTTTCTTCTTAAATTACTTACAGTCTCCATTGTTGAAAAATTATTCCTTGTTACAAGTAATTGTGGAAACTCTTCACGCATTAATTTGGATTTTTGTCGGTTGGTTTGACATTCATCCAAGTGAAATAAAACTGTGGTTTGGAAAATGTTATCCAGCGTGTGACTAGTTTTAATCAGTAGAATGTGCTCAGAAGATAGACCTGTCACATAAAAAAACAGACAACAGGCAAAATTATCATTATACTGTTATTTACATTAGTGTTGTTGATGTTTTAGCTAAAGTCATAAATCTTGTTTACATTAAAGTTTAGATTCATGACTTTAGTTAAATTATCTCAAGATATCAATACTACTTTAAAAAGGTAATTGAAACTAATTCTAAATGCCCATTCAGTCTTTTGTCCTGTATGATTCTGCGGACTGAACTATTTGTTTTTGTCATTCTGCAAACATTTCCTTTTTTTCTTCATTCTGCACATTGACACTTTCTTGTCTTTCAAAAATAAATAGTCAACCGAATGATTAATTCAAAACACTTTTATCACTGTTCTTATTATTTTACTTATTATATTTATTATATATGTCCATTACTTGTGTTCCTAGTTTTTTAATTGCTTTTGGTAAAAGTGTCTGCTAATTGAACTGCTTAAACTATAGCAAAAAATCTTAAACTATAGCAAACATGTTCTAATTTTTTCATTATTTTTGACAAAATTATCTTTATAATAATGGATAAAATAAATATAAACTACTTGGCACAGACCAGTCTTGAGGGACGTTACTTTTTAAAGTAACTAATTACATTACAAAATTACTGTCTTCAAAAAGTAATCTGTTACATTACTGCATTAATTTCTGATAAAAGTAACTAGTTTGAGTACTTTTCCATTGCAGAAAATGAAAACTCCTTTGTGCTTCCTCATGCACGTTGTTTTAGTCAAGACCTTTATAATTCCTCTACCAACATCACTCAGCGAAGTTTGGCCCATAATCTGTTAACTACTAATACCTCTATCTCACCTACGCGGTTTCACGCGGTGGGTGCAAGTACGGTTCATTATGATTCACAGCGAGTTTCGGCACTGTGATTAGGTTTCCATCTTTCCGCGCGTCGGTCCTCGCATAGTCAAACCGCATAGGTGAGATGGGGTATAACAGCAGGAATAACAGGAGGGGGGGGGGGGGCGGGTTATCGGGGACAGGGCTTGTAGGACGACTTTCTCACACACACACACACACTAATGGATTGGGAATGACTGCTGTCTGGCTCACGGATTACATAAATTGTCTGCATAACAGATTAAATTTTTAGAATGAATGGCGGACCTAACGCGTTAGATTACTCGTTGCTCGCTGACGGTGACAGTGGCAAGAAAAAACTCCCGGAGCTGACATTAGTGGAACCAGACTCACAGGGGAACTCATCCTCATTTGGGTGATGACGGAAGTCAGGGATTGTTCTGCAGTCATACTGTGTTAGAAGGCTGGAAGTTCAGTATAACAGGAGATGTGTTTAAACTATTATGGAGTTTAATTAGTTCTTGGAGGCTCAGGTAGACTGTAGAAAATTCCAGTCCTGAACTATCGACCGACTGCAGTCATTAGTCATCCGAGAACAGCTGTCAGCATCAGCCGAAGCCAGGATCATCTTCATGGAAAAGTGAAACCGTCCCCAGTCAACACTTGCAGACCAGACGGGCATCCATGCGACGAGATCTCCAACCAGAAGCAGGACACCAGGACAAGCTCTGTGGTAAAACACTGCACTGCAACAAACTGGTTTGTTTAGTTGTTTCATAGAACATCTTAAAGGGTCTTGGATTAAATCTGGCTTGCTCATGGTGACTGGAGTAGTTTAGACTAGTCCAGTTTTGTTTATTATTTTTACAGTCAAACAGTGTCTGAAATTAGACTGAAGCATTTAATTAATTTTGCACATGCATAAACAGTGCAGCTGTGGATAAAATAGAAAGATTTGACTCCAGTAAAAAGAAAATTGCACTAGAAGAATACAGTTAAACTAAAGATAAAATTTCCAATAAAATAGAAAATATAGTCGCAAGCAACGATGTATGGGCCCAAGCACCCTGTGCCATCGCGACCCAGGCACACCAGAAAGACAGCGGGCACAGTGGTACATGCATTTTAAAAGTCATATCCCTTCAATCCCTACTATCCGTTATCACCTAAATGAGGATGGGTTCCTTGTTGAGTCTGGTTCCTCTCAAGGCCTATTGTCATCTCTGAGTTTTTCCTTGCCGCTGTGTCCATCGTCCCAGGCTTGCTCATCAGGGACTCTTATTTTGATTTATACACATTCACATTTCATACAAACTTCAGCGATTTTTTTGATTGTCACAAAGCACCTTTACACAATGTAAATTGTTAAAAGCTCTATACAAATAAAAATCCCAATTAATTTCATGTTTAGATCTCAAAAAATTCCCAGGTGCTGGAAAAAAGCATCACACTATGATGTGACTCAATGTGACATGACTGAACATGATATCTCTCAGTATGATGTCCCACAGAAAGTTATTAACCACTTTTTGGTGGAAGTTTAAGGCATTGTCACGGCTGACCCGTTTGTGAAATAAAAAAACCCGTCTACAAATTTAGATCACATAGGCCCAGTTTGGTGGCGATCATATAAAAATTACAAGGAAGAGAACATCAAATTCCTTTGTGTGCGTTTTGGAAAACAACACAAAATAACTGACTCCCTGTTTAGTTGAGCCCAGGACATGTAATGTGAAAGTTGTTCGGCTCAATGAGTGTTTCTGAGCTATGCAGCAAAATCTGATGTGAAGGCCCAGGGCCCAGACTCTGCAATGTTTTTGAGCATGTTAACCTATAAAAAGCCGCCGCTCGAGTGCACCGCACACGTCACAGACTATATAGGACTGATGTCAGTTTGGATCCTAAATATTTGTTGAGTGCAAATGTTAACATGTCTGTGTGATGAGTGTGTTTGTACATGTCTGTGTGATGGTGAGAACGTTAACATTTTTTGGTGTGTGTGATGTCTGAGAGTGTGTGTGTGTGTGATAGAGGTGTGTGTGTATATGAGTGTTAACATTTGAGATGTGTACGTGTGTAGAATAGGCTGTACAGTAGATGCTGAGGGGGGGAAAAAAAGAAAAGAGAAGCTGCAAACATCACCGAGAGGTGATGCTGGTAATGCTTATAATCCTCCAACCTTAACTCTTGCAAAGTATAGATGCAATTATTAAACTCACCATAAACCGTTATTACATATGGGACACTAGAAGGTTTAAATTAACCGATTCTGACCTCTAGAGATTTGTTTTCATACTCCTTCAGTGATGCACTGGTGCTGATGCTGGTTGTCATACCACTCCTTACAATTGTATCACATCCTGTTGGTGGCTGTAAGAAATTCTGAGATGGCCAAATAAAAAATAAAAAAAATACTGTTTCTTACTGAAAAATAAAGTCAATCAAACAGGAAAATACTTTAAATGTGATGGTTGTGCTAGGCTGGGTCACAGTAAACCCTGAGGATCTAAAGAGAGAAGAGGTTCCTTCAGACAAATTGGACGTAGTGCTAGTTGTTCCGAACAATCCTCCACTAGTGCCAAAAGATGCAAAGTATATTCAATAATAGAAACCAAAAGACAAATTAATGACATTCCTGTTGTTAACTCCTTACCAAATACATGAAACTGAAAAAACTAATTCTATAAATTGTGTTCAAAGTCAGTGCTTAATATTCAACATAAGGAGAAGAAAGTAGTATTTAAGCATGAGGTAGTGTGTGTGTGTGTGTATAAAAAAGTTTCAAGACTAGTTTCGTAAACACCAACAGATGGCAGCACAAGGCTGCACACACAAGTCGGCGGGACGATTCTCCCGGTCCTGCCCCGAAGGAAGTACAGAATGACTTGTTAAACATCTTGCGCGGCTATGGACAAGTGTGTCTCTCTCTTTTTTCTTTTTTTCTCACACGAACACGTGTATACACACACAATCAATTACTGAGAACACACATGACACCCTTCACACCTTGTGACATTCTGCCTTGAGGTCATAACTCTTATAATAGTAATGCTTGCCAACTTTGTAATCATTTTAATTATAACCACACACAATCACTGACTGAAAATGTATGTCAGTAATCAAAGCATATTAACATTGTTCAATAGTTATATTACAGTTTTTTCCTTGTTGTAATTGTAAGTACCGAGAGCCACACCATGTTTGTTAACAATTAAATAAAGAAGCACTCTAATAGTTTTCTTAAAACATCAATAGCTAAATTTCTGTCTATAAGCCAGTAGATTTCCACAGTGTAATATCCCTATGTAATTCTGGCAAAACACCATATTTCTTCCATGAAATTGACGATTCTCCACTCTTCTTCCATGTTTGAACAATACGTTTGACAGTTCCTAACCAAATTCCAGTCATTGTAAAAATCTACTTTAAGTTTTTTTTTTTTTTTTTTTTTTAGGAAGCATGGGGTATCCTTCCACGTTTACGCTGATGACACAAATTTATTTACCTTTTAAGAAAAATGATGGCTTGGCCATGGCTGCTTTGTTACCGTGTTTAGATGAGGTTAAATCTTGGTTATCTCAAAACTTCCTATCTCTTAACGAAAAGAAAACTGAGGTGATGGTCGGCGGCTCTTCGGAACACATGAAGGCCCCTGATTTTGATCTGGGTCCTCTATCAGCCTTTAGGTCCTCACAGGTTTGGAACTTAGGTGACCTGCTAGATGACACATTAAAATTTTATAAACAAATCTCTACCGTGATCGTGTCTAGTTTTTATCAGCTCCGTATGCTTGCAAAAATAAAACCTTTTCTCACTGATAAGACTCTGGAGATGGCGATTCATGCTTTCATTACAGATCTGGCCATTAAGAATGCACGTTTCTTGAAAAGGGATTTCGCGCACTTCCGCGGCTGCTCGCGGGAAGCTGTGAAAATGCCGTTCATTACCTGTAGGGGGCAGTCGTGTTTCAATCTGAAGTATTGTGTGTCTACTGAAGCCAAAAATGTGTTCCCTCTCCCATTGACAGCAAGCGACAGAGATCATAAACGTGTCGAGTTCAAACTTTAAATATGGATATGTATTTATTCTTCATTTTCTTTATGAAATTATGTGTAAAACAATACAACAAAGCTTATGGTATTAAAAAAACAGCAATGATGTCAGTTTTAGAATCCATAGAAGCTCCGCACAAAACCTCTCGTGGGGGAGCCTTTCCCTGAATTCGCCATTTTCACGGGGGTGGGCATCTCGGTTTATTCATACAGATGTACAGTACCTACTTACAGTACATGGAATTTTACGGGGTTGTCACTGAACGATTTATCCTGACAAAGAGCAATATAAGAACAGTGCCAGCTGGCACACCTTAAAAAATAATTCGGCTTCTATTTAGAGTCTAAATATATTTTTAAAAACTTGTGCTACTGTTGTTTACTTACAATATTTGTTAAATTTTTTTTATTTAAATGAGGCTTGGGCTCCGAGATGTTGAGCCTATTTCCTACTGTACATAGTCTAATCAGAGCTCTACCGCCCGTTCGAGATGATGCTTATGATAATGAAATGAGATGCACAAATTAATGCTTTAAAATTAATCTACAATCCATTTCAAACCCGCGGCTCGCAGTTTCACTTTACAAAAGGCAGCGTTTTGATCAAAAGGCGATAAACGCATGCGATTTATTGATTAAAATGCAGACATACTGCATTGATGGATGGATGTTGTTGATAAATATGTAAAATGAAAATTAAATAAATAGCTGTCCATATTTTTTGTGTTTATCTTTTTGGTTTATTATACACTTCTGCACCACTTATTATAATAAATAGATTTAAATGGTAGTAAAGGTACCATAGCAATAATTTGAACCTGTTCACCCATGTGGTAAACATATGTGGCATTTAACATTTAATAGCATTCGCTAGTTATCAAGTTGATGTACAGGTCAATCTGCATTTGAAAATAATCAGTAAATTCGTGAATTACACTCAAAGTATCAACTCCAACTATGAAGTCTGATTTCATTTGCTGGGGAAATAAAATTTAGGCAGAGACGTCCGCTCCGTCTTGTTAATTCATCTAAAACCCCCCTACAGTATTTGCCAACAGCGCACCCAGTTGGATAAATTCACACCTATCGTGAATGAAAGGTGAGAAGAGATTCAGCAGAATCTTCTGACACTCTGCTTGCTCTGAAAGACTATATTCGACAAGTGCCTACCAGCCCACTATTATTTTCTGTTCGAATTTAAAGATGCACATGCGTGTGCAAAAAGACGAAGTACAAAAATGAATACAAAAGTGTATCATTTTTAACAAAGTTAGCCTAAAACAATATTGTCTTCAATGCTGAAGCAAACATGATTTTGTTTTTGTTTTAGTCTGTTCGCTCAATACAGCGCGCTCCGAGGTGAACACATGCAGACCTCCAGTTACTGTAATCCCTCTTCTCACCTTTCATTCACGATAGGTGTGAAGTTATCAAACCGGTTTCGCTGATGGGGGACTTGGTAGAATTGAGTGTTTTAAAAAGAATAAACAAGACCGAGCAGATGTCTCTGCCTAAAATGTCCCGGAGCTCTGTTTTTGTGTTTTCAGTTTCTTTTTTTTCCGTTTAAGTTCTTAATTAATAATCCCACGCCAAGACGAAAGGTCTTCCCGTGCGTATCACAAGCATACTTGCATACTCCTATTTTGTTTACCCATCTAAAGTCTTGCGTAGGTAACATTTTAAAAGTACAATTGCAAGTAAATTACAAACTGCATGTAATGTAAAATATGAATAAAACAGTATTAGACACACACACATATATATATGATATGGTAGTGTATACAATGAAATAGTGCTCAAATGTAACGCAAACTTCATTCAGCCATTTAAGTTACATGAAAAAATAATGGGCCTGACTGCCCATTATTATTTTCTGTTCGAATTTAAAGATGCACAAAGTACAACAAAGAATACGAAAGTGTATAATCTTTAATAAAGTTTGCCTAAAACAATTTAGTCTCCAATGCTGAAGCAAACATGATTTTGTTTTTGTTTTGGTCTATTCGCTCAATACAGCGCGCTCCGAGGTGAACACATGCAGACCCCCAGTTACTGTAATCCCTCTTCTCACCTTTCATTCACAACAGGTGTGAAGTTATCAAACCGGTTTCACTGATGGCAGAATTGAGGGGTTTAAAAATAATTAACAAGACCGAGCAGACGTCTCTGCCTAAAATGTATTTCCCCAGCAAAACATAAGCATAAATAGAAACAAATAAAATGTAAAATGTTTAATGGTATCAATTAAATCAGACTTCATAGTTGCATTTGATACTTTGAGTGTAATTCATACATTTACTGAATATATTCAGATTTTGTAAAATAACAAAACCCATTTCCTTCCTGGACCGTTTGTCCGCATCACAATGAACTGAAGTTCAGCACGTCTGCTTTCATTGTTTTAATCTGTAATATTTACGTGCAATACATTTTGCGTGTATGTTTAAATATTTCTTTTTATTTATGGACAGATGTATTATGTTTATATGTGTAACACGCCGATGAACAGCTTTATTTCAGTCATAAATCCACAATCACATTCCAGCTATTATTTCCAGCCGTGGTCATATAATGGATAAAATAATTATTCAATGCTGGACATAAACAGCAAAAAAGCCAGATGATTATTTTTATAAAAAGCCCGAAGCACTTCTGATGCTGCTCGACACATTTTTACGTTTTAACAAATACATGTTGACATATTTACGAATCAGGACATTTGCATAATTACTGTATATGTGCGCGCGTCTCATAGGTGTGTGTGCGCGCATTTCATATGTAGTTGTGTGAGCAGTTAGTAGTATATATAGATGTGTGACTGTTTCATATATGTGTATGCAAGTGTTTCACTTGTGTGTGCATGAGTGAAGTTTGATTTAAGCCCTATACGGCGCCTCATAATTTAGGACATCTCTTTTCATCATTATGAACATAATATGAAGCACATATATGCACATTCATCATAAAATATTATTGTAAAACAAAAATAAAATTCATGTTTGCTTCAGCATTGAAAACAATATTGTTTTAGGCTAACTAATTATACACAATTCTTCGTTGTACTTGGTCTGGCTTTTAGATAAAGTCCGTCCATGCGCCATCTGGCGGATATTCAGTGAAGCACAACACATTTATTTAAATTCCCGAATGTTGCTTGAGGGATCTCGCGGCATGTCGCGCGCCAAATTGTGGAATCTCGCGGGACAAAGCGCGCATGCTTAATGGCCAGATCTGTACATCTCGCCTTGACTATTGCAATTCTCTTTATTATGGTATCTCTAAATCCCAAATCGCCCGTCTTCAACTGGTTCAGAACGCCGCTGCTAAATTTCTCTTGAAAAAGAAAAAAAGGGATCATTAATTCTATCATTAATCTGTGTATTGTTACATGTTGCATCATTCGAAAACCTAATTATGTAATTTGTGCTTGTCTGTTAACAAAGAAACTTGAATAATTTGCGGGAAATTAAATGTTTTCCTGAAATTCCTTGTTATGAAAATTTGAAAATCCTTCAAAATGCCTTCTGATATACATGTGCTGTGTTCAGAAAATTTTCTTGAGTAAAATAGGTTTTTAGGAAGCCTGACAACTCACTCATTTTTGGTGCAACAAACTGAGTACCCAGATTCTATTTTACATGTATTTTTAAGCAGCAATGAATGTAGAAACTAATATCTTCTGTACATAGAACACAATACCTTTTATTAACTACATGTGTTCAGCCTCTTACTATATGCCATGAAAGATTATTATGTGGCTGTCTGCTCTAATGGCTGCCATATACAACTTCTGTGTAGACTGGGATTTTATTTTGGAAATTGGGCAGTACATCGGCTCTAGTTGATCGAAATTCATTAGGTTTCACCTAATGTTATATACAGCAAGGCTGTAATCCTGCAAGGAATGTTTTGGAAGAAACATTTTTCAAGAAAATAACATTCTAATAGCAGGTGCCTTATTAAAATTTCTTCGTTCACAGTAACCACTCACCAAATGGTGTAAAACTTTGTGTAATCTTAATACTGAAGCCTATTATATAAAACACTGGGCACATACTGTAGTACATACATGTACACGCACTGTATGGCCAAAAGTACGTAGTAGTATGTTGATCACATCCCTATAAGGGCCTGTGCCTTCCCCAATCTGTTGCCACCAAGGTGCTGAATAAATATTCCAAAAAAAAAAAAAAAAAAAAAACAATCTAAACCTGTTTCCAGCTTCATAGTGCCCCAGTGCACAAAGTGAGTTCCATGTAAACAATGTTTGTCAAAGTTGGTTTGGAAGACATCAACTGGCCTGCACTGGGTCCTGACCTTAACCCCACTGAAGTTCTTAGAAATTAATGTAAATTCTCAAATCTCTCTCTCTCTCTCTCTCTCTCTCTCTCTCTCTCTGTATGATTAATGCAAGGGCTACATGTGTTTTCTTCAGCCTACTGCTCTTCATACCTACTGGGTAGTGTAAGAGAGAGGGTACATGTGTATATGTGCAATTCTGTCTACTGGTCTCAAACATGACCTACTTCTTATCACAACTGTCACCGAGGCTTAATCTTTGTACTTGCGCATTGAATCGAGAATACACATACTAAATAATAGATATATATCTATCTATTGATCCAGAAGGAAATTTCAGATATCCAGCAGCCACAGAGACAGTAACACAAAAGACAGGTTGTAGATTGCACACTGTATATCTTGCATGTGGTCTTTACACACCTGGTCAGTTCTCACATTACCCTAAGTTACTAGTGCAGTGAAAATCTAAGAACAAACTTTGCAAGATATAGGAGGAGTTAGGCATATAAAAAAAAAATCTAAAGTAAAAAAAAAAAAAAAACAGGTTAATTGATGTTTTTACACAATTACTACTTGCACTGTTGTCACTTTGCCACATATAAATTTGCACACCATGACTGAACTGCAAACACATAAACAGCGCGTGCACGCACAAACACACAAATGGAAACACTTATCTGTCTAAATTTATTTGTACTTTTTTTCAAAGGTAAAGTTAATTTGTTTTATTTTTACTTTATATTTTGTATTAGTTATTTTCAGTTTTTTTTTTTTTTGCGGGGGGGGGGGGGGGATGTTGTGGAACGAATCATCTGAGTTTCCACTATTTCTTAATGAGGGAATCTTATGGATTTGCTTTGATATACGAGTATTTTTTATATACAAGCACACTTCCGGAACAAAATATGATCGCAATCCAAAGTTCCACCGTATTGGCTTTCATGGTGTTCCATGCTACAACTTATGTTTCTTAAATAATCTCGTGGGGCCCCCCCCCCCCCCC
>JAAGKR010000828.1:58685-74064 GCA_011419295.1 Clarias macrocephalus
TTTTTTTTTTTAAATAATCACACCCCCCCCCCCCCCCTCCAGATTGAATAAGACTTTTTTTTTTTTAGAAATATCTTATTAAGAAGATATCAAGTACATACTACAGAATAATTTCATTGTTGACCTGTATGAAAATTACTTGGTTAATTAATCATAGTCGCATTCCCCTTTATAAAACGGTGTACACACCATGTGTGACCAGATTATTCTAAGTTTTTTCTTAGTCTTTTTTACTGTGAAGTCTTTATATTTATTACGGTTAGGGATACCCTCTAGTGCTAGGTGGCTGTAGCCATTTGGACCTTTTGTTTTTGTGGAATTATATTTTGTCTTCATTGTCTTCACTAGTCTTCCCAGTTTTTGTTACACGTGTTTTCCCATTGTGTTTCCACTTCCCATCTGTCTGCATAGTACATGTCAAAAAATGTAATATCGATTGAAAAAAAAAAAAGTTCTCATATATATATAGGCAGGAATCAAAACCTGGAGTTGCAAGGCGACAGAACCCGAACCATGGCGGTGCAAGGCGACAGTGCTAACCACTACACCACCGTGCCGCCACTTATTTAAACTTAGTTTTTCAATATGTTTTTGGCATATAATTTTTTTTTAATATGCTCGAAATAATCATTGTAACAATGTACAGGAAGTATATATTAGAATACAATTTTAATATACGGTAGTCTATTACGGTAGTATATTTTCAGGTAAATTTTAATTTACTTATTTATATACACTTCATGCTTATATTAAGTGCACTACTCTCTTGTGTGTGCTTTCAGACTCCTTTTTGCACGCTGATTCTCTCCCACGGGTTCTCTCAAACACGTTTTTGTGCTCTGAAACTCACTTTTACACGTTCAGGATCATTTGTGTGTTTGAACTCCTGTCTCTCCTGTGCGCTCTATCATAAAGCTGAATTTTTATCAAAAAATAAATTCTCAGATTTTCACTTAAAAGTGCAAAAGTCATTACGCTGTCACTTGCACCATATTGTGATTTTAGCTACACCCAACATGGGATGGACAGGAGCATAATAATTTCAAAGGTCTAAGGTTACAGAAAAGGCTGGTAGGTAATTTATAAAAACACAGATTGGATAGCACACAGAAGTGATTGACTGTTACCTGGGCAACACTTGGTCTTTGGGCTGCAGATTCTTGTCTCTTTTTTCAAGTGTCTCAAACAGGCATAATTATCAAGGTAACATCAAAATTTATGTACTGTAGTTAACTAGTTAGCATACTGAGCACAGAAGTAATAATTTAAATTTAAGTATATATTTAATGTATTAAGTACATTACAGCAATTCTTACTGTGTTACAAATATTTGATTAATATATCATGCATATATTCTTATTGCAGCAGTAACATGCTGTGATTCTTATGGTCAATTCCAAATACTAAAAATTAGACTTTGTGGTTAATACAAAAATACTTTATTATATAATATAGTTCACACAGTCTTCTATACTACTATATTGCAAATGTGTTACAAGTACACTAAAGGTGTTTAGGAGAATTTACACATGCTAAATGCATTTTCTACACTACCATGTTTATGAAACATTACATCAGTTATTATAAGGCAGATTTTATTCATGAGTTCAACAAATTTAATTTGCACAAGGTTACCAAAAAAAAAAAAAAAACCCAGTTCTATAGTTTGTGTTCAACAAAATGTCAGGTTGTCTCAAAAATACCAAATTTAAACTGTTGCCTGAACCAAAACAGACATTAGTATTAGAATATACAGTACAGTATTATTTTAAACCTGGTGTGTTGATTCTAGCTGTTACACAGAGACTAAAAACAGACAGAGCTACAGAGCATTATACCAGAAGAAAAGTACATAAGATTTAGCAATAACACATTAGACAATGCATTCTATAGTTTAAACTATGAACTTAATAACAAACTACCTAACAAAAAACATGAAATGTATCTTATGCCGATGAAAATAAAGTAATTACGATATGAACTATGTAGAAAATGAACAAATCACTCTGAGACTTCTACTTGAGAGTCACGTTAAAGACTCGTTCATAAAGAATGACTCGTTCATGAACGACCCGTCACTAATTCAAACACAAATTTGAGCAAAAACGAGTTTGAGAGCACGTGTGAGAGAGAGGTTCAGCGTACAAATGCGAGTCTGAAAGCGCGTGTGCCAAGAGAGAGTAGTGCGCTAAATATAAGCATGAATAAGTACATACATTTTTTTTACTGAAAACATACTGACACTACCATACAGTATATTAAAATTTGTATTTTAATGTATAATTTGTATATTTCTTCAATAATTTTGAGCATGTTAATATATATATATGACAAGAATAAATTGAAAAAGATAAAATAAGTGGGCTTTGGTGAAATATATATATATATACACACACACACACTTTAGTGTATTACAAATGTATCCATGGTATCGATGGTGCATTGCTAATATACTAACAAAAAGTTGTACTTATTCATGCTTATATTCAGTGCACTGCTTTCATTTTTCTCAAACTCGCTTTTGCGCGCTCAGGATCATTTATGTGTAATTTGAACTCCGTTTCTCCCGTGCGCTCAATATCATAAAGCTGGTGTACACTTGCACGAACTGCAGCAGCGTTATAACTCTGCAACTATTCCAGCCGACCAGAGACTAGAATCGGCGCAATACCAGCCAATCAGAAACTGGAGGTGGGCAGATGTCAGTCTGTTTTCTGATTGGCTCCCCAGTCTTCCGCTTCTAGTTTGAATTCACAGCTGCATCATTGCGTGCATTAGTTCACATCGTTATTATTTTATTTTCATAGACATAAAAATATTTCATGGTTTTTTTTTTCATTACATTATATGCGTTGTTGCTACATCTTATGTTACTTTGCTTCTGGTATAATGCTCCGTAGCTCCCGGCCTGTTTTCTGTCGCTGAGTAACAGCTAGAATCAACACACCATGTTTACAATAATACTGTACCTGTATATTCGACGACTAATATCTGTCTTTGTTCAGACAACAGTTTATTTTTTGGTTTGTGTGTTTGTGAGACAACATGACTGTAATGACAGGTGGTAACCTTGGGGCGTCACTGGTTAGACACGTAATGGGATACTACATTAAAGTTGTAGAAAAAACACCAGAGAGAGAGTGTTGTGTTGCAGTAAGTTCTTGTCATGTATGGTGAAAAGGCTAAAAGTAAAGAGACCGACCTCTGAGAACTCGTGTTGGAGTGGAACTACTTCTTTTTTCTGGGTCACATCATAAACAAAACAGGCATTAAGGCTGACCCGAGTAAAGTGACTGGGATGGAGAACTTTCCACAACCACAAAATGTGACCAAACTTAAAAGGTTCTTAGGAATGGTTAATTATGTAGCCAAGGTTGATGCAGAGCTGTCAACAGTAGTTCACCCATTATATGAGCTACTTAAAGGGAACACAGAGTGGATGTTTGGATCTGCTCATTGTGAAACATTCAGAAAAGTAAAGACTGCCTTAGCCACAGCTCCTGAACTCACATTCTACAATGCCAACAAGCCCACCATGGAGTCAGCTCATGCTAGCAGCTACGGGCTAGGTGGCATCCTGTTGCAACTACACGAGGACCACTAGAAGTCTGTGGCCTACTGTTCCAGACGACTGAGTGATGCAGAGAGAAGGTACGCGCAGATTGAGAAGGAATGCTTGGCCGGTGTGTGGGCCTGTGAAGGCTTTGACAAATACCTATATGAACTTGATAGCTTTAGACTAGTTACTGATCACAAACCACTGGTTCCTCTCATGAACAACGAAGACTTGGACTGTGTACCAATCTGGTTTCAGAGGTTACTGATGAAGATCACGTGTTTCAAAGCCATAGCAGAACACGCACCAGGAAAGACACTAACAGTAGCTGATGTGCTCTCTAGGGGTCCAGAGCAGTGCTATGGGGATGGGGTCTGTCATGAGGAGGTGACAACCCACATCGATGTAGTCATGAGCCAGATTCCAGACACACCGCACAGACTGTCAGAATTAAAACAACACACAGATAATGACATTTCAGATAGAAAAATCTATACTGAGACAGGACAACCCACTCATTGCATTGATGGCGGAGTCAGACCAGCCGAAGTGCTGATGGGCAGGAAAATCAGAACCACCTTGCCGACCCTGTAGGACAATTTGAAACCAAACTGGCCAGACAAGAATAAAATCAAGCAAGCTGATGATACAGCCAAGCAGCAGACACAAGCCTACTAACTGCATGAATGGAGTAAGGAGTCTACCACCACTGAGTAAGGGGGATACAGTGCTCATAAAGTTGGATGAACCAGAAACCGTGGACAATTCCTGCTGTCGTTTAGGGCTCTAGCTCTACTCCAAGGCCCTAGGAAAAAAATTTAAATGTTAGACATTTATGGTTTACGTCCTATTGAAAATATTGACTTATGTTGAGAACTTTGGTTATAGTATCTGCAGCCTCTTCAAAGGGGGGGGGGGTGTAATGTAATAACAGGTGGTGACCTTAGAGCGTCACTGTGGCTAGACAAATAATGGGAAACTACATAAAAGTTAAACATAAAAAAATTAAACACCAGAGAGAGAGAGAGAGAGAGAGAGTGTTGTGTTGCAGTACATTCTTGTTAAGGATGGTGAAGTGACTAAAAATAAAGAGTTCGAACACTGATAACTCACTTTGGAGTGGAACTTCTCCTTTTATGTCTGTCAGAGACATACACAGACATTACACTGACATTTTGTTGAACACAAACTATAGTACTGTTTTTTTGTAACCTTGTGCAAATTAAATCTGTTGACCTCATGAATAAAATCCCCTTCATAATTACTGATATAATGTGTTTCAAAAACATGTAATAATGTAGAAAATGCATTCAGCATTTGTAAATTATCCTAAACCCCTTTAGTGTACTGGTAACACATTTGCAATACAGTATTATAGAAGATTGTGTGTACTGTATGATTATAATAAAGTATATTTGTATTAACCACACAGTGTACTTTTTAAGTATTTTTTTTAGTATTTGGAATTGGCCAGGAGTATATCAGCATGCTACTGCTGCAATAAGAATATATTCATAGTATATTATTCATTTATTTGTAACAGTAAAATTGCTGTAATGTACTTAATACATAAAATATATACTTGTATGTTACTTGCCCTTAAAGTATATGGCTGTGTGTGTACTAAGTATTCTTAAAGTTGTTCCACTTTAGCACACAAAAATATACTTAATACACTTTAAAATTGTGCTTTTGTACAATTTAATTACAACTTAAATGCACTTAGTACAAAATTAGTTGTTCCAAAATAGCAAACTTCAAGTATACTAGTCATTAGTCTGGAGCAAGTACACTAAAGTATGCTTTGGCACGCTAGGATTTAATATTTAATTTAATATAGGATTTAATATTTAGCAAACTTTTTTTTTTTTTTACTTGGTCATTCAAGTTCTAGATGCAAGTTTATCATTTTTTTTTCATGACTTTCTACAGGATTATGCACAGGTAAGGCAGCAGAAGCCCCTAACTTACATGTAGTGTATAGTCTCTGCTTCATGCCTTCTAAGGGGCTCTCTTTTCTGTCTCAGCCAATCAGAAACTGGAGGAGGGAATATTCTGATCACCTGTTTCTAATTGGCTGATCAGAAGCTGAAGGCAGGCATTCTAATTTCTACTTTTTGATTGGGTCATTTGGATGACTGTGAGAGTTCAATGTTTTACAAAACAATGGGAGCACAAATACCAAAAGTAAGTGGCAGTATAACCTTTACGTGTTAAACTGAGATTAAAGGGCAGTAAATAAGGTAACAAATATAATACAAAAGGCAAAATGTATACTGAGTTTCGTGTGCTTACGTGGAAGTGTGTATGAGCTAGGCAGCAAAATCTTGTGTGGGGGGCCCCTGGGGGCCCCGGGCCACGAGACTCTCAGGCATCCTGATGGTAGCAGATTCCAACCTGTCTGCCAAGTTTCATGAGTTTTTGAGCATGTTAAGACCCCCGAAAAGTCCAAAAGGATGGGGGAAAAAATTCTTACACATTATGACGACATAGGGCTGATGTCATAGTGCTTGGGCCCTAATAATAATATTATTATTATTATGCATTGGTGCCATGCAGAAGACCTGGGTTCAGTTCCCATCCAAACCCTAGGGCATCCTGGGTAACACCTGTGCCAAGTTGTGTGTGTGGATTGGATAGATTATTGTTTAAATAAAATTTTATATATACATTTTTAAAAAGTATGGTTCATTTCAGAGAATGTCTCTGACGTAATTTTATGTCAAATTTTTTGGTGTATTTTATTGTTAATACGGGTTCGCTTCCAGCGTCTGGTCTATGCTTGGTGGGTTTTCCTACAGATATTCCAGTTTCCTCACACAGATCAAAGACATGCAGGTTAGGCTAATTAGCACTTTCTCATTGGTAAAAACTAACAAAAAAAAGAGTCACCATTTCCCTTCTATGGTCCCTAGTTTTGACTACAGAGCTTTCTAGATAAATGGTTGGAAACTGAATATTACATTTGTTGTCCTTTTTAAAAAAAAAAAATTGTCACAACATCCATACCATACCATGTATGTCAACAACAGTTTTTCATGTAATTCACATGTAATTTAATTTGTAGTATTTATGTAATGTAATATCCACATATAATGTGGTGGCAGCATCATGTTGTGAGGATGCTTTTCTTTAGCAGAGACAGGGAAGCTGTTCAGAGTTGATGAAAGACTGTGTTAGACTGGCCCAGTCAAAGTCCTGACCTAAATCCATTCTAAATCCAAATAAATCTGTGGCAAGACTTGAAAATTACTGCGCAAAATTACTAAGCTTAAGATATTTTGCAAGGAAGTATGGACCAAAGGTTCTCTAGATGTGCAAAGCCGGGAAAGACGTTCCTCAAAAGACTTTCTGTGTTAAAAGTATTGACTTAGATGGCCTCCTTTCAACCCGTTGGTCTTCTCTATCCATAATGCCCTTATCCAGGGTAATGTAGTGTTATCTCATTACATATATGAGCGGTTGAGGATTAAGGACTTTGCGCAAGGGTGGCAGCTCAACAGTGGAAAATTGGTGGTGCTTAGGTTTGAGATTGCAACAGATCAGAAGTCCAACACCTTAACCACTAAGCTATGCCTTCTCCACTTTTGTTTGTGCTTCAGCAGAATCATCTTGACCATGTCTAGAGGCATAAATGCAGAGTTGCTGCCATTTTATTGGCTGATTTTAGATATTTTATAGATATTTTGTCATATAGATATTTTGTCATGAGCCAGTTTTTGGCATGAGTTATTTTTATTTATTTATTCATGAGTGAAATTGTAATAATAATTTTTTTTTTTTTTAAAGCAAACAGACTAACATCACATGGGAATAACAAACAGACGAACAACAAGAACACAAGCAGATGGTAACATATGTAAAAAAAAAAAAACTAATGGCGAAACAAAGATAGGAAGCAATGATGAGTGTGTCCATGTGCGCATGTGTATCTGACTGAAGGGGTGAAGGTATGTAAATTATTCTGTGACATTTTCCCAGAATTTTTTAATTGGGGTGCAATGCCAGATGGCATGAAGATGGGTGTCTGGGCTTCAGGAGCAATGGATAGATTGCCAGTTAGCATATGGTAGGCTTAATGTAGTGTCTGATCATAGTATTATTCTGTATATTTTGGAGAGTAATTTTTAGAGGAGGATATATTAATTAATAACTAATGCTAACGGTTCGATGAAAATGGTGAAGGGGATAGTGGACATCTTTGTCTAGTGCCCCGGTTCAGTCTGAAGCTATGTGATGTTAGTCTATTAGTGATAACAGTTGCTGAAGGTGATGTATAAAGAATTTTAACCCAAAGCCAAGCCTCTCCAATGTGAAAAACAGGAAATTTCATTTAATCCCATCAAAAGCTTTATCTGCATCAAGGGTAATTAATGGTTTTTGCTTGCTGGAGTGAAGAATAATACATTAGGTTGAGCAATCTGCGCGCGTTGGTGGATGCAAGCCTAGGGTTAGTTTATAAAACCAGTTTGGTCTGGGTGGATTATAGAGGGTATGACTTTTTCTAATCTATGGGATAGTGCATCCCTGATTTTAATATCTGCATTGATTAAAGAAATGGGACAGTAGCTTGACAGCAATGTTGGATCTTTATTGGGTTTGAGGAGGAGTAAAATTGTAGCAGTGTTCATATTGTCTGGAAGTCTTGATATTTGTTTTAAATGATTTATCATTAGAAAGAAGAGAGGTGATAAGATGGTCCAAAAGTGTTTATAGAACTCAGCAGGGAAGACATCAGGACCTGGTGCTTTATTATTTGGCATAAGTTCTAGAGCAGACAAAAGTTCATTAAGTGTTATGGGTGATTCCAGGGTGTTTTTATGATATTCACTGAGTTGTGGTAGGTTGATACTATTTAAAAAATAAGTTGATATCCTTTGGATTTGGGTCTTTCTGTGATGAATATAATTTCTTGTAAAAACTACAAAATATTTGGTTTATTTCTTCTAATGACCTGGTGGGCTTCCCTACCGAGTCCTTAATGACTGAGATTGTTGTTTTTCCTTATTTTGTTTAATGTGATTGGCCAAGTATTTGCCAGATTTGTTACTGTGATGGATGTCTTCTTGCCTTAGTCTATGAATCAGAAATTGACTGATTATTCTTTAGAATTTGGATGCTGTAGCCGCCAACTATCACCAAGACCAAAATCACTCATAAATTGTTTTATAATTTCTGTGGATTTCCAAGTACGTTTATTGCTCGAGCTAGTAATTTTATCCACTGCTGGGTCAAGAACTGTGTTTAAGTCGCCTGCTATTATGACTGGGCAATTAGAGAAATTTTAAATGGTGGGAAAAAACTATTTAAAAAGGGGGGGGGGTCATCTGTGGATGATCTGTGGGCCATAGAGATTAACAATTGTAATTGGGCTATTGTTAATTGAAATAATTTATAATAGTAAAGCGTACTGCAGGGTCTATAACAGTGCTATTGTGAATAATTGAGATTTCTTTACTTATTAGGATACATACTCCTCGTTGTTTTGTGTTGTAGTGAGCTGAAAATAAAGTATTATACTTTGATGATTTCATTTTGTCATGATCAGATTCTGCTAAGTGTTTCTTGCAGTTTGTTTAAATGATTCAAAACTTTAATCCTCTTTGCCCGAGAACCAAATCCATGGATATTCCAGGTTAGAAAAGTAATTAATGACATGTTTCTTTCTTCTTTTTTTTTCATTTAAATGGGGAAAAAAGAGGAGGGAAAAAGACTATACATTAATGTTAAGGTCTGTGGATGCTGTCTGTATACAGTATATGCGAGTATACACAATGCGTGTATGTGGATGAATGTATACATGCACGTATTTATGATTGTGTATAGGCACATAATGTGGCATTGCAGATAGCCAGAACTAAGGATACATGCATAAATAACAGAACAACACAAATGCATACCTAAGTAAAAAAAAAAAGTATGCTAAGTATATTAAATCCTAGCGTGCCAAAGCATACTTAAGTGTACTTGCTACAGATTAATGACTAGTATACTTGAAGTTTGCTATTTTGGAACAACTAATTTTGTACTAAGTGCATGTAAGTTGTAATTGAATTGCACAAAAGCACAATTTTAAGTGTATTAAATATATTTTTGTGTGCTAAAGTGGAACAACTTTAAGTATACTTAGTACACTTAAAGTATATGGCTGTGTGTTTACTAACGCACATACCTGACAGTAATTAATGAACTTTAAGTATATGTTTAATGTATTATAAGTGCATTACAGCAATTCTTACTGTGTTACAAATACATGATTAATATGAATACTATGAATATATTCTTATTGCAGCAGTAGCATGCTTTTATACTTCTGGCCAATTACAAATACTAAAAAAATACACTTTGCGGTTAATACAAATATACTTTATTATATCATACAGTACACACAGTCTTCCATAATACTCTACTGCAAATGTGTTACAAGCACACTAAAGGTGTTTAGGACAATTTACACATGCTAAATTAATTTGATAAACTTTAACATGTTTTTGAAACACATTACATCACATCACATTACTGAGGCAGATTTTATTCATGAGTTCAACAGATTTAATTTGCACAAGGCTACAAAAAAGCACTACTATAGTTTATTTGTGTTCAACAAAATGTCAGGTTGTATCACAAAACTAAAATTTAAACTGTTGTTTGAACAAAAACAGCCATTAGTATTAGAATATACAGGTACAGTATTAGTTAAAACCTGGTGTGTTGATTCTGTTACACAGAGACTGAAAACAGGCCGAGAGCTACGGAGCATTATACCAGAGGGAAGATGCACAAGATTTAGGAATAAAACATTAAACAATACATTCCATAGTTTAAACTATGCATTTAATTACAAATTATCCAACAAAAACCATAAAATTTACCTTATGCCGATGAAAATAAAATAATAACGATACGAACTAACGCACGCAATGATGCAGCTTCCAGCCGTTAATTCAAACTAGAAGCAGAAAAACTGGGGAGCCAATCAGAAACAGACAGTCCGAATGTGCCCGCCTCCAGTTTTTGATTGGCTGATGTTGCGCCGATTTTAGTCTCTGGTTGGCTGGAATAGTTGTAGGGTTATAACGCTGCTGCGGTTTGTGCAAGTGTACTGTACAGCTTTATGATAGTGAGCGCACAGAAGAGAGAGAGAGTGCAAACTTGAGTTTCGGTGCGCAAAAACGAGTTTGAGAGCGCGCGCGAGAGAGATTCAGCGTGTACAAACGAGTCTTAAAGCGCGCGCGCGAGAGAGTAGTGCACTAAATATAAGCATTAATGAGTACATGTGAATAAGTACATTTAAATTTAACTGAAAATGTACTGAGACTACCGTATATTAAAATTTGTATTCTTAATGTATACTTTCTGTACATTTGGACAATGATTATTTCAAGCATATTTAAATATATATATACTAAAAATAAATTTAAAAAAAGTTTAAATAAGTGTACTTTGGAAATTAGACCAATCTTTATATATTTTTCTATAATATATTTTTGGAAAGTGTACTATGATACAATTATTTAAAAGTATGTTTAAAGTTAAATTCCAAAATTTGGAAAAAGCATGATGTAAGTATACTTTTTATATGTTAACTGATGGTACAACTTTTTTTTTCACTGGGGTACATGTATATACACGCATGATGCGAGGAGCAATGATTGTTGTGTGTAAATTAAAGGCGTGAATAGAGGGAATTTAGAATAGGCATGGTGTTGTTATCTTGGAGTCCCGGTCATCGTTTGTGTAGGATGTGTAGTGAAGCGCGCGTGTGTGTGTGTGTGTGTGTGTGTGTGTGTGTGTACGATGCGTGTAGTGCATCCATATGAGGCGCGGTTTAGGGCTTAAATCAAACTTCACTCATGCACACACATATGAAACACTTGCATACACATATATGAAACAGTCACACATATAGACTACTAACTGCTCACACAACTAGATATGAGACGCGCGCACATGTACACAAACTCTCCGTGCGCACACACACACACACACACACTCACTCTCTCTCTCTCTCTCTCTCTCTCTCTCTCCTTGCGCAAACACCTATGAAATGCGCGCACATACACCTATGAGATTCTCAGTGTAATGGGAAGTCATTTCAGTGTAGATGGACTTGTCGCTTCATACTCCATGATTGGTAGTAGCGGTTTGTAAACAGCCTGCTGTTGGACAGTTTAGAAGACGGAGTAGGACAGTATAATGATCATCACGGCTCAATCACAAGGCATATTCAGAACCACTCGCTGTCTTTTAAACTGTCCAATAACGGTCTATTTAAAAATGCTACTACTAATCAGAGAGAATGAATCGGCAAGTCCATATACAGGGTGGGCCATTTATATGGATACACCTTAATAAAATGGGAATGGTTGGTGATATTAACGTCCTGTTTGTGGCACATTAGTATATGTGAGGGGGCAAAATTTTCAAGCCAAAATGTGGACGCATGAAAACTGTCACTAATGAACAAACATCAGTGGCTGTCCTAGCTTCATTCAGCAAGAGCCCACAGCGTAGCACTCGCCGCATGTCACTGGAGAGTGGCATTAGTTGAACATCACTTCGGCGGATATTAGCTACTCACAAATGGCACCCTTACAAGCTCCAGCTACTGCAGCATCTCAACGAGGATGACCCAGATCGGCGCACACAATTTTCTGAATGGGCAAAACAAAAATTGGAACAGGACCCTCAGTTCACGCAGAAGATTTTGTTCAGTGATGAGGCAAACTTTTATGTGAATGGTGAAGTTAAGAAACAAAACCACTGCTATTGGTCTGACACTAACCCACATTGGATAGATCCCTCCAAGACTGTTGGAACACAAAAAAGTGATGGTATGGTGTGGTATATGGGGTACAAAGATAGTGGGGCCATTCTTCATCAATGGAAACCTCAAGGCCACTGGATATTTGAAATTGCTACATGATGATGTGTTTCCCTCTTTATGCACTGAAGCTGGCATTGAGTTTTTCCAGCAAGATGGTGCACCACCACATTATGGGTGTCAGGTCCGAGCATTCCTAGATGAAGAGTTTCCTGAAAAGTGGATTGGTTGTCGAGGGTCATCGTTAATATCACCAACCATTCCCATTTTATTAAGGTGTATCCATATAAATGGCCCACCCTGTACATTGAAATTACTACACCCTACTCCATGTGGGGGAATGTCTGTTAAGGGAACTTCACTCTACAAAATTCCACCATTCGGAACACCCTGCAACGTCACTTCCTACATGCGTTACCATAGTAACATAAGCACCTTGGATACCCGTCCCTGCTGCTGTGGAAATTTCACGCTAGGGACATTAAATATAGAATATTTATTGAAAAAAAAACTGACACTGTTATAAAATATATAACGTTTTGAAACGTTTATAACTTATAAATAAATTATTCGATTAATTTACAAGATGTACGGAGATTTATTTGTGTTTATTTATGCAGATTACTAGTCTATATAATACTAACTATTTCTTAATAATTAAATTTTTATTTAATTGTGTCCTATTTATATGGTGTTGTCCTCGAAAATAATTATAATAAATATTGTAATGACTGATAGGAATTCCCTTGTTTGTGCGCGTCTCATAGGTGTGTGTGTGTGTGTGAGAGAGAAAGAGAGAGAAAGTGCACGGAGACTTTGTGTATGTGCGTGCATCTCATACGTGTGTGTGCGCGAAGAGTTTGCATATATGTGCGCGCGTCTCATAGGTATGTGTGCGCGCGCATTTCATATGTAGTTGTGTGAGCAGTTAATAGTGTGTATGTATGTGTGACTTTTTCATATAGGTGTATGCAAGTGTTTCATATGAGTTTTCATAGTGTGCATGAGTGAAGTTTGATTTAAGCCCTATACGGCGCCTCATGCATCCATACTTCATACTGCATACAACACACATCCTGCACCCGCACACACTACACTAAACACACACACACACACACACGTGCTCAAAACGCAGACAGGGTGTTCATTTACTTGTTCGAAATGTATCATTTGGTTCGGTTATGGCGCCTTGTTTGTGTAGAAGCTAACGGACTTTCGTTTTTCCGCTTTTCAAAAAAAAAAGAAAAACCCCGAGGTCTAAGCCGCGCCCTTACACCTGGCGCAGGTACAGTATACTGCAGCGTACTTCCGAGAATCACTGAAGATTAGGTCGCCGAACTCTCTTACCTTTGTTTGACAGTCTGAAAATCTGAATACATTTCACCAAATATTAGTTGTGAGCCTGCAGATAACTGTGAGTATACGATTAATGTTTTTATTTTTTTATTCTTAAAAACATTATAGCGGGAAAAGATAAAACCATTATAGTAGAGAGAACGTTGGCTGAAGGAGCAAAACTGAAAGTACTCCAGAGTTACTGTCCAGGTTTAACGTGCCTGAAAAATAATTGTAATGTGTAAATAATTAGGATAGCAGTTGGAAGAAAAGCTAATTTCTTATTATTAGTCTGAAAAAGCATTATCAAATATTGTGTGCGTTTTTTTAAAACTGTTGTTTAAGAACATTGTCCGTGTCTTGAGTCAGAAATTAATTTGATTTACTTTATATTTACTCTGGTGTATTCAAAAAGATTTAAAGTCTAGGTCAGATGAATAAGAGGTTATTAGTCAATGTGTGAAGCCATGGGCAAACTTATCTTCAGCACCCTGGCAAAAGTAAATATACTATTATTATTATTATTATTATTATTATTACATTTTAAAGGAGCATTCTGCTTTACCTTTGCTATAGTATTTTATTCAGCTATTTTGTACAATACATACATTATTCGAACATTAATAACTACAAAAAGACTACAGACTACAGGCTCTAGGCAGGGCACTGGACAGTCTAACAGCTCATGTAACCACACAGTCTCACACTACGGGCAATTTGGAAATGCTATTTAGCTTACCACTGTATGGGGATGTGGCAATAACTCCCAGCCAAGTTCCTGTAATGTGCAAGGGGAATGATTGTGTGTACAGTTTCCACATACAGAAGTCTCTTTTGCATGTGGGTGACCGGTTATGCATCAAATTTCAAGAAAAGCTTGAGTCAGATGTTTTACTGACTGAATGTTCATGGGAACGATTGCAGTGGGCTCCGAACATGTTTCATGGACATACGGCCATCTTTAAAAGTTTGCACTATTACAGTTTTTAGTTGCAGGAAAGAGTCTCATCACTGCAGTCATGTAAATGTCATTCAGATTTATACTTAAATTCACAGAGCACAAGACATTTCACAGTTTGACTTAAACAACCCTTGTGTAATCAACTCGTATTACAACAACAAAAAAAAATTATTACCAGGAATTGGCAGCCAAATATTCTTCAATAATGTTGTATTTATTGAGATTGTCTATTCATTCATTATAATCATTTTGTTTCAACCAATTTTAACCAAATTATTTCATAACAGAAAATAAGCTGATCTTCTTTCACCTACTTTCTTTCGCTTGTTGGTTGAAAATTCATCAAAATCTGAATAAACACTATTTCACGTTTTTAACAGAAATAGTTATTCAAGTTTTTATTTGCATACACAACCATACATGTACTGTAAGAAGGCATAAATGCTTTTAGAAAAGAAAAGATTTTTAAATATAAAATCTACTATCTTTTGTTACAATAAAATAAAGTAGCAATATGTAAAGTATATAAGACTGTAAAAAGTAAGAACTGTATAAATAAACTGTATGTATGTGTGTGTTTTTTTTATATAATAAAAGTTTGATATGGTTTTATTTGGATGTGCTAGAATTTTGTTTAACTTTAGCAATTATGGTTTAATGTTCTTCTATTTACTTAGGGGGGGGGGGGGGGGGGGGGGGGGGG